>JAULBR010097838.1:0-11507 GCA_032355825.1 Melanodrymia aurantiaca
TTTTAGCGTGTCCACATATGTGTTTCACTTGGGTCAGTGTAGGATTTGGTTGTTAATTTGTTTAATTGATTTATGCTCAATACTCTTAAATTTCATTTCTGGTATTCCTTAAAAATTCCGGTGGTATATCATAGGTTTTACCACGAACATTTTTAACTTTGGTCCAATCAGATTTAGCGTTATAAACTTGTTGAATTAGAATATTGTTTTAATTCTTGCAGGAGAAAATGCAGACAAATCTGCTCCAGACTTCTGCTACACACTTCCCATATACCAGAATTTGCACAGAGAGCAATATTGCACTCCAAAACCAAGAAGTATGCATCCAGAGTCTGAACGTTGTAGTCGACGGGTTCGAGGGTTAGATGTGGAGTTCAATTTGTCACTGAATAGTGTGGAGAAGCACTGGTCTGACCAAAAACGAGTTCAACGAAGTCCAAGTGGATCTCCAGAAGAGAAAATCTCTGTAACCAAAAAAATAGAGACAAGTTGTTTAAAGGACAGTTCAAAAAAGAAAACGCCACAAAATGCCCAAAGTTCCACACCGAAAAGCAAAACCAAACCTAAAAAGAAGTGTATATGGGCAACCACAAAGCGAAAAAAGAAGCGCAGAACGGTTGAATGTCAAAAAGAAAAGAATGAATACCAAGAAATTGATCTCATTAATGATTCGTCAGATAGTGAAGTTGCATTCACAACACATTCAATATCGCCTAGTAAAGACATTCCGAAAACATTACGTTCTAGTTCACCAACTCGTTGTACTTCGCCTTCCAAACCAGATTCTATAGTGATATCTAATCCAGGCTCTACCAAACAACTGCCTGCTACAGAGATACCTGATATCGTTCTAGATAGTGGAATGGGAAGTTCTCTTGATAGCAATGGTGATTCAGTCGACAGTATAGACCAGGCAAAAGAAAAGGCTGGAAAGGTAGTGTATTAAGTGTTTGTTGCACCTTGAATAACATAATCTCAATAATTTAGACATTTTGTATACACTCTTGGAAACTGCTTAAAGTAATCTGAATAAGTAAGGAGAAATAATATCTGGTCATTTCCATTTTTTACTTTTTGGTTTACGGATGGTGTTATACAGCCAAATTTCAAAATGCCGACCAGTGGAACAAAGACTAAAAGTTTTTATTCAATATTATGTAATGACTAATAATATACAGGAAATAACCAAACCGGTCCACTAAGGAGGATGACATTTATCCTTCGACACATTGATCCTCAGGTGTACACTCTGCGCTATGTCCCGCTCCACCTGTTGTCAGTAAAGTAACTGTTTATGTAGGTTTTTTTTTAATTTGTCAATGGTTTAATCTGTAGTTTTGTTATTTCAGTTACTCGGGCATGTCTCACAAAACATCACTGCAAATACCACAGCTATCGAAGATAACAGTGCAGAACCAGGTACTACATATAATGTGTTGTCTCTGTGTAAGAAATTATGTCACATTTGTCAATGCCTGTATCTGATGAAATATTTTCAGTTAATCTTTCTTTTGTTTTGTCTTTCAATTTTTGCATATTATGTTTACCTGTACCTTTATCAATATTATTCATTGGACCCTCATTAGTAAAATGATATATGGAATTGGTTTTGGGGTTACAGATACAAAGGTCACTTGTATTCACACCATTTATCAGATTGAACCATAATGTGAATAACTAGGTCTATGATACTAAATAGATGAATTGTGTTTCTGTGCCTTTTAATCTATTTTGTTGATCAATTTATACTTGAGTGGCTAGTGTACACATTTTTATTAGTGCTAGGATGTTATTCATTGATTTACTTCTATTCATGTCATCTTTTTAGAACCTGGTTCTACAAGCCGTATAACAAGAGCCAGAATACTAACCAAGGAACAAGAATATGCTTTGGAAATCTTAGAAAGTCCTGTACTACCTATGATTGTTGACAAGCAGAGACTGCAGAATTTGTTACAACGTGTTGTGTTGGTCACACACAGTTATACTGTTGGACGATTAGAAAAGCTGCATAGTGTTCTTAGTCAGTGTGTGTTTAAACATCGAAAACAGAATGACAAGACGGATCTGATACAGGTAATTTAGTTAGTTAGTTAGTTAGTTAGTTAGTTAGTTAGTTAGTTAGTTTAAGTGCTTATATCAAAGTAAGGTTCAGGCATGTCTTTCATGGTCACACAGTCCAGCTGCCTCAACTGCCTGTCCAGGACAGAAGTTAGTGTTAGTATGATAGAGGAAACCTGCTACTCTGAATTGATAAGTAGCAAGGGATCTTTTATAAGCACTTTCCCACAGACCGGACTACATACCATGGCCTTTGTTGAATCAGTTGTGGACACCGGTTCTTGGAAGTACACCTACCCATTGAGCCTTGTGGAACACTCACTCTGGGTTGGAGTCGGTACTGAGATAAAAAAATCCCATATGCCACGAATGGGATTCAAATCCAGTACCAACCAGCCTGGAGCCCGAAGTGTTAACCACTACACCACAGAAGTCTGTAATTTGATGTTTTTTATGTATGGATGTATGTATATATAATGCTTCGAGTAGGTATCTCAGGGATTTTTTTTCTAATCATATATTGACAAGCTATAATTTAATTTTCTTTGTTTCAGGAGATGGAAGAGAAAATCGAATCTCATACTATGCATTCGAGACACAGACATGATATCCATGAACGATTGCCATCACCAAGACACTAGCTTCACTGAACATCACATCATGTCAGCATTCATGAGATTCTTGAGGAATGATAACATTAATCCTTAACCCGTTTGTAATTCATGCAAGTTAACCAGCCCAGATGAATCATAGTACCATGTGCTGATACTTTTAGTAAAGAATTTTTTTTTTCAAAACTGTCTCGATACTTAGAATTTAGGTCTATTTAAACAAAACATTGTGTCGAGAGTCAAATATGTTGGTATGAACATTAAATACACACAAAAATAGTAATACAATTTTAGTCCATTTACTTATTGATGATTCATTCATCCGAGCTCTGCAGTTTACAATGCAACCTTCTACAATAGTGAATTTGGTGACCTTGCTTCATCTGAATATTTTAACTTAAATGAATTCCAACTTGCATAATTGTCATTCATTTGTGCATTATCATCCTTTAAAAATCAGGGAACATCAATCAGGTTATATTCTGCTGCAATGTTTTCACCAGATTCATTTTTCACAAATATTTAAGATATTTTTTATATTTTTCATCACATTTTAATGTATTTGTACAGAATATATATATTTATTACTTTTACATGAATTGTATTTTTTCATGTGTAATTGCATTGTATGTGTATACTAGTATATATATATGTAGCTAAAAACTGCCGTGTGCTATTATCACATTAGATCGTCAATTTTTTTATGTTGATTATTCTAAAGTGGTTTGTAAGGTTTAGAAATTTTATGTCGTATGTCAAATACAATGTATAACAATTAAAACCGTAAGTCAGCTATGGGCTATTCCAGAAGAAAAAAATGTATTGAGGTTTAGAAGGTACTTTTATTTTCAACCTACCACCAATCGGACTGACCCATATCCTCATTTATATTTAATTTAAGTGCCTTCCCCTGCTCCATACAATTGATTTACTATGTGTCTCAACATTTTCTAAAAACATTGATCGATATAATAATCCTAATGCATTCTATATTGTAATATATGCATGTTTAATTGAACCTGTAAACATAAGGTAGTGAGTACTAGCATTTGTGTTAAATATTATGTGTAACATGGAAAGAAACGACAGAACAAACTTATTTTAATGAGAAATTAAAGACGGACGTAACTCGAAACAAATGTATACATAAATTAACCTTTTTATTATCAATCCTAATCAAAGGTGACTGAACATTTTTTGAAGGTTTGTGTTCTTTATAAATTAAAGTTTTGATTTCTTATCTGGTAATACATGTAACTAACAAAACAAAATATTTATACCAAACATTTTGGCATTTTACTTGGATATTTAGTTTCTAAATAAAATGTTACATTAACTTTCAAGCAATTACGGTATATAGGAATGAGATGAAAATTTCATCGATTGACAGTAATTATTTAGTTGTCATTATTAAATATTGTTACCAGATTTCTTGAGAGAACTTTTTTCTCATGAAGTTAAAATGATTTTGATAAACAATTTTTATTTCAAATATCGTAGTAGAATTCTTTTTTCTTACATAAGTTGAATTTATACTCTTTATCAACATTGGCAAAAACACTATCTCAACGTTATAAAAGTGCAGGCAGGGTTTGCACATACTTGTGAAGAGATTGCATTTTGTTTTAAAATTTTCGAGATTCTAGCATCCTTCGAAAACAGGTGTTTTGGAGATTTGGTGCTTCAAACATTCTTTAATTTACATTTTTGATCAGAGAAACAAATTGGAGATGTGACATAATATTGTTCATTCAAAATTGTCATTTTTGTTTGTATAATATCATTTAAATGTTTAAACATTTGTTACGTTTTATAAGTAGATGGTAATCCCTGGTAGTTATTGACCTTAAAGTATTTCTTTAGTGTTATTTAAAACATTTTTGGTAAAAGTTCTGGTAGATGCATAGCTCTTAAATTTTCAGCCAACATTTTTTTTTTTTTAATTGTACAATCTAAATGATTCTACCAAAATTGTCCTGACGTTTCTTTGTGCTATTACCAGTTTAGAATTGTTTAGAAAAACCAATTTGTAAATAGCTTTAAATAATTGACAATATCAAGAATTTCAAACTTAATTATAGTATATATTTAATCTCTGGCAATCTTATTACTTGTGCATACCTAAGCAGTAATATAATTATACAAAAACGTATTGCTAAAATAAAACTTTTACAAAACTGGAAATTTAATCAAAACTGAGTAAATAAACACATGGTTTTTAATTGTGTAATAAATTTGATTTAGTGGTGTTTTTTTTACACTTTTGTGTGTGTAAAATTGGAGATAAAAATAAAGCGGATTACTGACGGGTGTTTTTAAAAATATATATATATATAATTTAGACATAGGCAACTACTGAATTATTACTTCAACTTGATTCTGAATAATTGCAAATAATAAAAGCATAATATAAAATATAATTTTTCCTATTGATATTCACAAAACATTTTTAAGGGTCCAAATATTTTTTCTATATCATTGAGTAAACTTTGGTGGCCATGGCACAAATGGTGTTCGTTTACCCAGGGAAAAGGGAAAGGGTAATAAAATTTTAGTAAAGAAAACATGATATTGGAAAGTTATATGCCCTTATAATAAATAAAGTTAACATAAAATGCCATAATATAATATTTCCATTATAATATACCATTATGGAACAGAAATTGTAGGATTTTATTCAAACAAATAATATAGTAAGAAATGTACTGGAAAAATATAGAATATGCAGGAGAAACCCAGAGAATTTCATTTGATTCTAAAAGTTTGAACCCTCAGGGACTGTTGTATTGTCTAAATTATTGTAGTCGTCTAAAATGTGGTAATAATGGATATATTTCCAAATATGCAGGTTGATCTTGAATATGTAGTGATGTTCCAGCAAATGTTACTGCATAACTTTAAATTAATGCCAGCACCATATTGGCAAAATGAAACATGTTGGTTAGTGTACTATGAATAACAATTGTTTTGTATTGGTACATAATAGTAATATTTACAGACATGTATTCTCGTAATACAAGTGTGTTAAAGAAAGAAACAACTGCAGCATTATGGTCCAAGGCAACGTCATGTGTTTGTGTATATGGTAATCAGTGATGTCACCAGCAAATAGCAGTATCGCTAGAAATAGTCATGTTTTTAATGACATCGAGCAAAATTCTTTTTTAATTAATTTTTTTTTGTTCTGTGTTTTGTAGTTTAATATGTATAAATGTGGATTATAGTGTTATAAATGTAAACAACAAAAATAGTTCTCATTGTCGAGTAATCAGTTAACTTGACTTGGTATTTAAAACATAAGATAAGAATGTTATATTGGTGTATGTACTAGTTTTTAAATAATTACTGACTTTTTCCAAGTTTGACAGGTTTCAAATTATGTCAGTGTTCTAGTTTGTTTAAAATTAATAATTCTCAAAAAATATATATAAATGCAGGACAATCAGCAAACTTAGTTAATTTTGTATTTTGTTTCAAATAGTTATCGGGCACATTTAGTATTAAATAAAACACATTGTAATAACTGAATATGTAATTTCACATGTTGGGAATAATTCTTAAGGTGCAATGTAAATAGAAGTGATTGAAAGTTTGTTGCACCAAACAGTTGTGGCCATATATTTAAAAAAGAATATTTATTGTTGCATTTGTACATTATGGTATGGTGTAATAAACAATTTGACCTGCTCAATTTCATTGTTCGAATTTGTTTGAAATCCGCTCTTTATGTGGTTGCTGTACTTTTTTAACAAATTTTTTTCTTCATAGCTTTATAAAAAGTGTTACCAACTGTAATTTATTTTCTTTGCAACTACTTGCCAAAAAGTGCTCATAACCAAACATTTATTTATCAGAATTTTCATAGCTTCGATTGGTCAATGGATATTGATAATTTCGTTTTCAAATTAAAACAAATATTTACCTCATTACTATGAAATAAAAGTTGAAGATTCATCCAATTTTATTGTCTGCGTGTCCTCTTTGAATGATCATTTTCTTTATTAAAGTTAAACAGGCCCATAGCCAGCATGTTGAGATCGTAATTGTTGTATACTAGTATATAGACTGAACTCATTTAGAGGGCCTTGCAACATGAGCACCAAAGTCGTGAACATAGCAGTTTTTGGGGGTTTTCCCCCAGAAAAAAAGATATATAGAACCACTTTAGCACTATCCTGATGTATTTCCTACGGGCTTGGAAGATGTTACGAACATTTTAAAATTGCTTAATCGTAGTCATATAGGCCTACATAATTCAAGAACACTGACTGACCACGGTCTAGATTTACATTTTGTTGACTAGACGACCCTTTTACAACAAATTGTTCACATAAACAGTCCGTGTTCTCTGACATAACTTGTAAGTCATAATAAGATAACCCAATTTCAGGGATTCCATAATCGTTTCGATATTTCGTAAAAATAATCTATTCCTCTGGATTAAAATTTTAACTCCAACTGGCAGATATTTTTTTATCATGAATGTATGCCAAGCAATAAAGGATAATATAAGTAATTGTAGATGTACACCCAGTAATAAGGGGAACACTCATTTATTTCTCACACACCAGGGTCTAGGTGTTTTTTTTAATAATTCCCACTCCCATTGTACGAATAAAAGAGGTAGAGAACCGTGGCCATAGATGGCATCATGAACATTTAATTACAACCTGGGATGAAGCGTACTTTTCAGATAAATGACCAGTTATTTTGGAGTCTTGGGTTCTATTATCTGCAGCATATCTCCTCAAACTATAGTTAATGTATGGAAGGGAGCGTCTTACACCAAATGTAAGTCACCTGTTATTTCATGTTCCAACCAGTGAACCACGACTTGTCTATCAAAGGCTGCAATGTGTACTATCGTGTCTGGTACATAAAAGATCTCTTGCAGTTATTCGAAGAAGAGTAGCTTATGTGGCACCAGCGGAATTCCGCTGACCAAGTTTCGAGATAACCGTGTGTTTGACAACCAATAACTGCTGATTAATGATCAATGTGTTCCAGTACTGTAGTGTCATTATTTTGTCAAACAATTATTATAATTCATGTTGCCACCGAAGTGAACCAGGATCAGAGCCAAAACGTAAGTTTTGAAGCGAACAATATGTTTCATAAACACAATAAACAACCTTTTAAGCATGTACAATATACACAATTATTTTAATTCATTTTTCATGACATTTTATTGCATATTTCATGACAATATTATAGGTCAGCACAATTTTTAAATAAGGCAATGCAAAATAAACATACTGAAAAGTAAAAATTGGCAAACCAAAAACATGTTTTGTCCCTAAAAATAGTAAAATATTCAATATTCAAAAGATTACCATTAGAACAGAAAATATTGTGCAAAATATACATTTGATGCACACAAGGAGACCCATTTTGTTTCAAAAGTCTGTCAACAAGAAAATTTACTTTAATAGTACATGTATTTTTTAAATTGTTGAAAATTAAATTGGTTTAAAATTTCCAATCCAATGATGTCAGTATGGATGATTGATGTCTGTATGCATGTACCTGGAGGGAGAGGTATTTAGATAGATGGAAGATAAAGTTTGTTTATTTAACGACACCTCTGTAATACACTGGTTATTAGATGTCAAACTCAGTTATATCGTCACAGAGGAAACCCACTGCTGCCACATAGGCTACTCTTCGAATAACAGCAAGGGATCTTTTATGTGCACTTTCCCACAGACAGGTTAGCACACACCACTGGCTTTGATAGACCAGTCGTGGATCACTGGTTGGAACAGGAAATAACCAAACGGGTCCACTGAGGAGGATCGATCCTTCAAACCATCAAACCCCAGGCAGACGCCTTACTGCTGGGCTATGCCCCACTCAGTTTAGATGGAATGTATAAAAGGCATACATGGGATGAGGTGGAGTAAAAACCCATCGATTTGAGCACGTCCTTTAGATGATTTGCTAATTTTTCGATACAGAAAAAGCAGAAGTTGTGATTTGGAGGTTTCATATGCTAAACTATATTTTTTTCGTTCTAGATAATAAACTTGTTTTGGATCCATTTTAATTCAGTAAGTAAATCAGTTGTGGAATATGTATATATTTTTGCTACTGGCAGTCACCCATAAATATATATATATATCAATGCCAGTTAAACATCCAAACAATTCAACTCGTGTCTCAACTGCTAACTCGCAACGCATGATGTATAAAATATCTTAATTTATAGTTCGAAAGATTTAATTCACAAGGACAGTAAACGTATTTCCCTGAGAACGAACAGACATTCAAGCCATTCTTTCCAATGTTTTGATGCACACACAACTCTGTCTTCAAAAGGTATATATAAAGTGCTCTTCACAAGAGACCTGCAAGTTCTCTTTCAACAAGTCGTGCTACTGCATTGACAGTATTCACCAAACAACACACTACTTAGAAGGGTATCGCTCCACAATCATTACATGTCCCTGAAAGAAACAGAAAAATCATAAATTAAGACATGTATAATACAGAAGGATAAATACAATGAACTCCAATAGGTTCATTACATTAATTTAAAATACAATATCGGCAGTTACAAATATTCAACAATACTATTACTTTTATGGTAATTTAACTTATATAAAAGATGTCTACTAAATTATTATCACTCAGCGTTTTATTTATCCTTGGGGGCAGGGGAAAACTGTCAATAAGTGTCTGAAACCTATCATACAGTAGTTCAGTTGTTCAAAGCTGAACAATTCAGACAGAAGTATCCTGTTGTGCCTCGTTCTTAATCTAAAGATTGTTGACTGCTATGCACCATTGGCTTATCAAGAGCAAACTGTATTCCATAAGTGGATGTCGATATTTGTTCTTAACTTCACTATAGGAGAAAATCATCTTACTAATTAGGGTAGATTCTCAACAAAGCCATTGATGAAAACAATATCGTTAGAGGTCACATCATTTTGTTAAATCACTTGTTAAGAGACGACATGATTCATTGATTGTTTTATAGTAATTGAGAAATTCATACTGAATAACATATTTCACCTATCATTCAATGTAAATTAAATTAAATACTAACAAGTCCACCAGCTGCACAAGCTGCTATCAGTCCATACTGCCCATCTTCTTTCCTGAGGCGATTAGCTGCTGTCGTAACTAATCGAACACCTGTTGCTCCAAATGGGTGGCCAATAGACAGTGACCCACCCCACAAGTTAAGCTTCTCCAAAGGTGGGGATCCAAACTGAAATACAGAGGAAAAACTCTTCACTACCTATGCAAGCAACTTCCACTAAGTAGTGATGGTTGGAATAAGAAAAGAAGAAAAAATATTTAATAACAGGAATTTCTATTCATTAGGCAGACACTTTTCAGACAAAATCCTGATTTCTGTGACTACTAGATAAAACTACTAAATAATTTACCATACCTTGCCTTGTCTTCCCATGTAGGTTTTGGAAAAATAATCAGAGTCCAAAGCTTTCAGATTTGCAAGAATTTGACCCTTAAAAAAACGACATTTCAATCACTAATACATATTTGGAAATACAATCAATTTATAATAATTTTATAACTTATACTGAAGAACAAAACGGCCTGAGACTTTGAATGGAATATAAACAACAAAACATCGACATGGCCAAATGCATATTTTTGCACAGAGCAGAGTTGAAGCAACATTATGACAAAGTCCCGATTGCATGTACGCCCGAATCGCAGCCAAAGCATTGATTGAACCATGCATTCACAAAAGGGGAGCATATCCTGCATGTTTCATCGCAATATGGTCTTCAGAAGACGATGGATGAATGTATGTCAGTCGGTCTAAAGTAATCTTGATATTTGAACCAATCAGCAAACTAACAGCCGCAATGGGGTAAATATGTTTTAACCAATGCAGCAAATACAATTGCAACTGTAATCATGGAATCATAGCTTAAGATCATGATTATCATGTATTTCAAATCTTATTCTCATACTTGCATAAAACATGTGTTCTAAGTTTGTTTATATATATCATAATCTATTCAGTTGACAAAGCATTGGCTAATCAGACCACATTGGCCATCTTAGAATTTGAATGCATACAAAATACATACACTTCTTCAGGACATTGCATAGAACACTTGAATCAAGTTTTGTCCCGAGTAGAAGTTGAAAATGTCTCAGTCCACCATATTGTATTATAAATCAGTCAGAATTCTTGCATTAATAAACACTTACAGCAAAAGCTTCGTGGTATTCGAACACACTAATGTCAGAAAGCTTTAGGCCGGCCTTGTCAAGAATTCTTGGTGTCCCATAAGCTGGACTGCAACAATAAATTTACACAAAAATGTGAAAATATTGTAACCATTGGTGAATGGAACAGAACTAAATTGCCTATGCTTTTGTGGTTATACACCATAAAATATTTTTATCGCCTTGTTTTGAGCTTTATACATTTTTTTAAATGTAGATCTATTTATCTGTGTATTATGGATGTAAATTACATAAATTGGTATATAAAAAGTGGACAGTCACAATGACACAAATATTGTGCACAACATGATGTTGCCATAATGCCCTACCACATCAGGTTCTGTGAGCCAGCATTGAATTGTAGAGGTAATATGAGCTGGTCAACGACACATTTACAGTAAGAAAAATACAAACCATAATGCATTCCATATATTAGATAATATTAGATGGACATATAAACTGAATTCGAAGAACTGACACTATTGCATTACCCATGATGACCGAGATCATTTGTAAAGTTCATTTTCTTTTGTTGGAAAGCTACATACAGTCGAACTTGTATATAACAACCACTCAAGGGACCAACAGAAAGTGGCCGTTATGGACAGGTGGCCTTTATAT
>JAULBR010097849.1:0-11506 GCA_032355825.1 Melanodrymia aurantiaca
AACACGGAATTTGATAAACCAGACATGTTTCACTGGCTGGAACGGAAAATAGCCCATAAAAATGTTTTGTGCTGTGGAGGATCGATATCTCGACCCATCCCGCCACAGGGGGACATTCTACCTCTGAGCTACGTCCCGCTCCCTAGACCTAAGTACTAATACATGTACTTAGAAATATCTTAATAACTGCTGCAAGAATCATGTTCTGGTCATTTTGTTCTGGTCGATCTACATGTACATAAATGGTATAATTATAGAATACTCAATGAGCTGTGAAGCAATAGTTTTACTTTCATTAGTGAATCGATGTTATTCAGGCCTGCACCAGCCTTTGGTGAGATAAGAACATAAACAGCAAGGGGTCTTTTATGTGCACTATCCCATAGACAGAATAGCACACAACACAGAATTTGCTAAACCAGTCGTGTATCACTGGCTGGAACAGAAAATAGCCCACAAAATGCTTTGCGCTGTGGAGGATCGTCCCTCAACCCATCCCACAACAGGCAGATATTCTACACACACATAAGAATGCACACATGTACATACATAGAAGGTACATGTACATATATACAGACAAAAAGTGGCTTTGTGCCATCTTGAAGTATACCACAATAATTTAAATTATATAATATATACATGTACATTATTGTTTCTTTTCGCATTTCTCATACTTGAACTAAAGAGACAGGTAAGAGAACCGTGACAGAAGGATAACCACTCATCTGTCTGATTAAAGTCAGCCGAGCTTACTAACCATCTTAAGAAACCAATCATACATAAAACAGTGAGATTAGTCATGCCACAATAATTATAGCAAAGACGTTTACACAGACAGATAGTTACATGGATTAACTACTATCGATATTCATAAACATGATCAATACAGAGTGGTTACTAATTGGAAATTAAGAACAAATAGAGTAAATGATTAATTAACCTTTCTTGATCAGGTGGAGACCTACCATTAACAGTGTTGGTGGTGACAAAAACTCCTTCTTATTTTTGCCCATCTTCAGGGTGAATCACTCAGTGATCACGTTACATGTACGCACTTGTTATTGCTTCACTGTGACTGCTCTTCATTTTATCAATCAAGTCTCAGCTATAACAGCATATTGAACCTTTTTAACTCCCAGAATCGTTTAGAAACATACTCCCACCAGTATTTTCATCTGCACAACGCACGCCCAAAATAAACTCCTTCTTGTTAGATATATTTGAATAAGCACATGCAGTCTTTCTCAAACATGACGGACTGCTCCATTAATGAGAGTTTCCAGCACAAATCCAGCAAAATCTTGTTATGTACATCCTTGCATAACAGCTTCATAAAAAAAGAAAGTAAAACCACAGAATAAAGATCACAATTTTAACACCGTGATTGATTTCTTGATATAATCCAAGCAGAAATAAGCGAACAAACTGGACAGCAAATAATCTGTAATTGCACTGGTTAGCCTCAGAGAAAAAACAGAACACAGCAGAAGAATTAAGTGAGATGTCCATAGGAAATTCAAAATTGATTTTTTTTGTGTGTGAAGAGAATGACTATTATTAATAACCAGAATCGTTTGTACAATCTTATTTTGAATATGTTGTGCAAGATGGATGTCTGAATGTCCTTTAAGAATGTGAGTCAGAAAAATCAGGTAAATGAAAATTAAAATAAAATTTATAATGTTACAAAAATAAAATAAAATCAAATAAGTTAAAACAATATCAGTTAAAGTCGAGTTATTTTACAAAACCTAGTTCAATTAGAAACTTTTATTTATACAAATAAATATTGTGAAAGATTAAGTTCGGGTACATAATATCCACAATGATAGCGCTTATTCATTGTTTACTTCTCACTTGGTAACTTTGTAAAGTGGAATTATTTGATATTCTTATACTCTTTGACATAAACGAAGTTCCAAACAGTCACGGAGACTGTTAAAACATCAATCATAACAAATTGAAAAAATCCATCACACAAACGATTAAAGAAATCAGAAGACATCCACATGAATGGGAAACAAAGGGTTTTGTGATAACAAGGAATCACCTATTACCACCCATGTGTAACCAGTCAGTCACTGAGTCAGGTGGCAACAGGAGCAGCTAGGTTACACGGAGGTGGAGTCTTCCAAAGTCTAGCCCCGTATTTAACAAATAAATAGTGCAGCAGATTTAACACATGCAATGCTGGGTACACAGACGGCTGCTTATCACTTTCCACACACTCAATCTGGCCAGTAATACGTTATAATCTCTTCACAGTGGCCTGTTTACATCCACAATGGATGCAAGTGATAACTCAAAGTGCAAGTGTTGGCAAGTTACTGTATACTGTACATCCCAGCGTGAAGTGTCTGAGAGAATCAACTGGACTGTGGAGGGCATGCAGACACTGGACAGGCAATATCTTTCAGTAACACCACATCATTACAGGCCACCTCATAGTGATATAACAGATTGATGAGTCATCCGTAACAATGTGATAGCAGGCTTCTCCATCAATGTTCATTCTATATGGATCCAAAGCACTTTACAGTTTACACATGGAAATATATTATAATTACAACAATAAAAAAACATGTTTTGGCAGGCCTGTGTTAACCCTCTTCCTGCTGCATTTTTGTGTGTAAAGTCATTGATCATAAATGATGAAAAATATGCAGTACTGCAAGACATTTTTTTGTGGTATAAAAAACACAAATTTGACACCAATTTTATAAATATTTACAGGTTAATAGATTTACAGGGTATCTGAAGTAAAAAAAAAGGTTTAAGAACTAAATTAATTTTAATATTAATGATCCAATCTTCTACAATTATACATTATCATAATTATGTACATGTGTATATACACATGTATTAATTTTTGCTATTGAAGGTTCAGTTTTTAAAAAGAAAATGAACCGCACCCTCTCTTTTTAGGTATGTATACATGTTGGGCTGATTTGAGATATACATGTGTTATATATTAGGAAAAACTAAGGCTATTACAAATACATTTAGGTAATAATTTAGATGTACATGTACGTAAAATATTATACATTTCTAAACTGTTTTCTCACCACCATATATAAAGAATTGTAAAAATCTGCATTGCTTCTGGCATATTATAATAATACATGTACATTGTATTTGTATATTTACAGATTTTTAACACAACTCTTAATCTGAATGAATCAGCAAATTAGATTTCCTGCATAACATTGATACTCGGTGAAAATAATTGTGGGCCATCACAGGTTGACCGTGACCTACTTGATCAACTTGAATATTAGTCAAGCTTAAAGGGGGGAAAAGATATAAAATGAGAAAATCAAGTTCATGACGGTGACCATAATATTTGTTTCATTCCAATGGTCAGTACATAGATCTATGGTACATCAAATGGTGTAGTATGTGATGTCCTGTCTATTGGAAAGTGCAAAAGAATATAATTTGCTGCTAATCCTGTATGCATTGTTTGTAATTTGATCAAGGAACAACATTTACTGTCTCAATATCACTGCAATCTAAAGTCCTCAATCCATACAACTATACATTATATATAGTATGGCGATATAGCATGTACGAAAATGGCTAACAACTGATATGCTAGTACATTAGCAAAGAAATGAAACATAAGCAATAAGTGCTGATGGTGGATGGCAATTCCAGTGGGAGTACATGTATCTAGTATTAGCATATATACACGTCTGTGAAAAGCCTATGAGAAATCAATGAGGAAGAGAAGTGAAAGTGCTCTCAAGTTGATCCAAATATTCCATAACGTGCAGCAACATTTCAATAACTGTGATATGACGGCGCTTATCTCAATACTGCAGGTCCCGCATCATCCTTCCAATGTGCTCCATTACAGCATCATCAATATATAGATACAACGAATGCAATCTATGAATGTTATGCAAATGCATACAACACACTAGCTGAAGATAAAAATATGTATTTTATGGTTTAGATCATTTCTGTCATAAATTGTGTATTAAAATATAACTGTCTCTCTGGGGCTCCAAGGGAAAAAAAATCAATGTTGAAAGTAAAATAACATGTTTGGCTATCCCAAAACATGATAAGCTGAGAATAATTGTGTAGACAAGGAGGCCAAATTTATCAAATCAAAAATTATTATTTGTATTGATTTTAAAATGCAATTCTGCATCCCAGACTGTTTTATTTTAAGACTGAGACTGAGAGCAAGAACACAAAGCCTGAGAGGATATATTTAAAGAGATAGGAAGAAAAAATATGTATTTTTCTCAAGTGGAAAAAAAAGGTGTCTTTAATATAAATGTTCAAATATTTTGCATATACATTCAAAATGTGTACTATTTATTTAATTATGTGTGCTATTTACATACATACATCTCTTTAAATAACATCAATGGTAATAACCAATTCTCTGTCACTGCTATTTTATTATATAATTTTTATTGTACAGTCCTCAGCAATGCTCTTGCAAAAGTTATTGCAAAAGTTATTGCAAAATTGATTTGCTATGGGAATAATATACATATATATTTTAACTGTCTGTTGCCTGGCATTACAGTGACTTGGACCTCCGGTGTCGAATCCTGATAATCGACTACAGTATTCGGAATATTAACATTCAATATACATGTATTTGGCTTTGTTCCAGCAGTGATGATAACTCACATGGTATAATTACTTTGTGACAGTAATCGAGGGCTGTTGCAAAGTTGTCAGAATTTCGACAACATATTGGACCATTGGTACAAGCACTTCATGAATATTACTAGTATTCATTTGTATTATATTTAAATCAATGCTAGTAAACCTATATATAATAGAAGAATCACATCCAAGCACTTTACTCCATACTAAGCACACTTGCAGACGGTTTATAACAGTTGTACTGTAGTGCACTCCTTTCACCGTCCTGAACAGCCTAAATGTTCCGCACCGCAATGGAACATACAGGAACACTGCTCTGGACACACTCCAACTGTGCCAAGATACATGTAGGAGCAGGTGTAGAGAGAATTAACACAAGATGGTGGACAAGTGAAGGGTCATCTTTTGGCATTGTTTTATTCCAATAAATTTTACACTGTACCAAGTATTTGTGCTAATAGCCACCGAAGTGCATTGTGGCATTATTTTAGTGTAATAGCAGCACTAGATAAGCACCGTAATATGTATTTTATAGTTAGACCTTTCTATAGACTGTTTGTTTGACCATGTAACTAGGGGATGCTCGTGTGAGATTACAGCTTCATTCATATACACAGAAACTTAATTTCCTGTTCCAAATTCACACTATCCACTGTCCTGTACAGAACAGACAACTTCCTGTCCATCAGGGCCGGTAAAAGGAGCACATTCTTAAGTCTTCTAGAGAACACTACATGTGTACCATGCAGTCCACTGAACAATATCCTAGAATACCACAGTATGTCTTCACTTCACAGATGTAGTACTTAGCACATACACAACTAATACTACTTCCTTAAAGGATCCTTTTTCCTGCTGAAATATAACAGCTGCATGTTGTGTTAAAAAAAAGTAACAAATTACCAGTGAATTTACTTTCATACTTATATACATGTAGCTATTCTTAACTATGCAGTGGAGCATGCCATTACCTCACCAGGGGGCTGCCATATATCTTCAATTTGAGGTCATCTTCTGACACTGTGCTGTTCATAATATGATGTACATGTACTAGAACTGTGTATATAGAAACCATTCAGGCTCATAAGGAAAACTTGCTATAAGGAAAACTTGCTATCACAGGAACAGAGGGGCGGGGAGGTAGGGAGCATTGGGATGGGATGAGGTACAATGTATAGCTGGGATAGGTTTTTTTTTATCACATCTAAATCTGTGCCTCTCTTTCTCAGGAGCTGGGCATACATGTAGCTCAGTACAAGAGCGTCTGTCTGAGGTACGATAGGTTGACGGATCAATCCTCCTCAGTGGACCTGTTGGGTTATTTCCCGTTCTGACCCATTAAAGGCTGTGGTGTGTGTGTGTGTGTGTGTGTGTGTGTGTGTGTGTGTGTGTGTGTGTGTGTGTGTGTGTTATCATGTCTGTGGGAAAGTGCACATAAAATAGTTTTAGATGAACACCCCCATCTCCACCCCTGGAGCAAAGAGTCATTTCTATAACACCATATCAGGGGGGAAGTAGACAATTGGGTCTACTAGGTTCATATTAGAAACACCCCCATGGTCTGCTAGGTTCCTATTCAACACCCACTCCCCTCCCACACAGGACCAGATGATGCTACCACCATGTTAGATATTGTGTGATTTATGACTGCAGATTGAATTTTAATGGCAGCTTCTGCCCACAAGTGGTGAATGTTTTATCATCACCCAAGTAAAGTGCTGATGTACTTCAGTTGTGTCGAGGGAAAGAAAATCAAATGATTGTAACAGAGCTAAGTGTCGGTAATGACAGTCAATGTGAAGGAATTGAGAACAAAAAAAATCAAACTCAATTGAGCCCATAACAAAATGTAAATTAAAGGCTGTTGTTCACACAGCTCTTCTGCTTATGAAGTCAATGAATGGATAATTGATATGTCAATCTGTTGTGACAGAATATTTTATTGGTTGCACTCAAGCCAGTGACTTAATCATAACTCATACAGTTCTCACTTTTCGATGGCAAACCAGTAGTCAAAATCTTGTAAATTAAAATCAAGAGAATCCAAATAAATAATAATAAAGTTAGTTTGTTTGATGATACCACTGGAACAAATTGATTATAAATCAGCGGTTATTGGATGTCAAATGTAAGGTTATACATGTATTGATATTTGGTCACAAAGAAAACATGCTGCTGTCACATAGGCTACGCTTCTTCGAATAACAGCAAGAGATCTTTTATTACCAATTTCCCAGACAGGATAGTACACACCACAGCCTTTGATAGACCAGTCAAGCCTCAGGCGGACGCTCTTGTGCTGAACTTCGCCCACGCTCCCAAGAGAATCCAATGACCAAACTTTATTACCCCAGATCAATGACAATAAGGTTTCAGAGCCTTGCTCATTACCTCACAATCAATAGATTCAAACATCAGCAGCATTATATCAAAATATCGGGTATCATCTTTTCAATACAGAATGTGTATGTCAAGCCAGATAATGAACTAATTCTTACTAAACAAATATTATATAAACTAACTGCCAAAAGAAATTATGTGTATTTTGAGATGAGAAATCAACAAGCTAAGCAATATAATACATGTAGTTTGAAAATGAAACTGAATTCTCCTGGATTCAGGTGATTTAAAGTGGTGGGAATGTGAATTAATTTTGGTAAATTTGGCAAAAAATTAAAGTTGGCACCCACCTATCCACACTCCTTCTCCTCAAACCCATCCCCACCTATTTGGCACAGTACATGTACATTACCAAGGGATGACATGAACTGATTTAAAAACAAGTCCTTTGACTAATATTGCTTGTTTTAGTATGACGAGTATAAAAATAACCCAATCTAGACGAATGATGATGATCGCCACTTACATACATGTACATGTGGCATTGTGCCAAGTTACATTCGTCTTTGCATGACAACAGAAGTTAGTATTATTACAAGATGAGTACATGGATTGACAGATTATCGGTTATTATAGCATCATAAATTTCCAATAAAAATTAATTTGCAATAATTATATAACGGTATACCACAGATATGTTGCCAAATTCAAAAACACATCATTGATTTAGACTACTACTTGAAAATGAAAAGACTAAACGTTTACATATGATATATATGCACAAATACTTCGTTGATTTTGAAGTGAAATTTGGTTGCATTTAAAGTATATAATTTTCTATTAATGTTAACGCTACACAGAAGATGAACAAACCTGTCGTTGTTTGACCATACTGACAGTACATGCAGTGGCAGAGATGGAAGCCTCGATCAGTGCTTGTGTTTCACTTCCACTTTACAGACCTGCATGTGCTGCTAGAAAGTTCCACATGTTTTTGCAATACTCTGGCACACAGTGCGTTTGCGTAGTGAGAGCTCAGATTGCCAAGATTTTTAATGCAAGATCAGTACATGATCAAACCATTACTCACATATTTTGATATTACCCTCCCTTTCCTTCAGCTTATCACTTTCATATACATACACAAATTACGAATGGTTTTATTTGTTTGTTTAAGAAATATGTCTTCTCTTTCATAGATATAAGTAATCCAAGGACTATTCAGTCTGTGTTATGATTTAAATTTGATAAAAGTTCTATAACGAATAGAACCAACCTTGAATATTTGGTCCAGCACAATTTACATGGATCCAAGTGTTTTTAATTTGTATTAAAAAACCCATCTAAAATTAAATAAGATATTATTGAATATCATTAAGACTTGTTTAATGATAGGATAGAATCTGTAGTTTTTTTTCCCAAATATCGTGAAAACAATTGAGTGAACCGTGTCACATTGAATTGTTGATTTTTCTCAGAATGTTCATCAGCAAAATGTTCGGTATTTCTATCCACAGTTTCATTGTCTACTGAAATTATTCCTGATCATGTACATTGTAACTGACCACACAGTGACACAAACTGAAGACAACTGTTGAAGATTTTAAACAAAATGTACATTGATGCACAAAACAGTAAACTTAAACCAATGTTAATACCAAGAAAAATAAACATTTCTTTACTTAGAAATTGGAAAAACTCCAAAAATACACAACAAAAAAATATGTTTCCAAAGGAACAAATCATCAGCAAATGGAAAGTACAGGTAAATTCAACAAATCCTTCACAATGATTCACATGCACAATTCATATTTGAACATATGATGCACAAAAATAACTGTCAAAACTTCAGTTGTTCAGATTACTATAATTGTTTTTTTAACAACTGATTCCAATCAGACTTTACCAGCAAAAATACAATCAATAGTCCTATGTACAGTGTACATGTATATACCAGCTAAAATAAGTAACGCTTTTATTAGCCCATAACACATTGATTGGAGGAAGATATCACTTTGCAGGTGCCTGTACTAGGTGGAGGGCTAGTGAATCATAACGCTTGAAAAATATTAAGGTTTTATATGTTAAAATTTTTTAGTAATTATTTATTTAGGTACAAAAATTTAACATTAAATGAATGTGATATGATACATGTAGTACATGTACACGGTCGGTACCAGTCACATACAGTTTGCGAGCTTGCCGTATTGAACGCAAGGATGATGACACAATATTTACTTTAAAAAATTATTTATATCAATAGTCCTGCTGTACAATGTTACATGTACTTACATTAATTATTATATTTAGATTTTACATGTTTATTTTACGTTTTAATTAAAAAAATTCTTGACTTTTTCACTTTACATTTTTCCATTTACGTTCTTCCCTTTTCTCCTCGACATTTTTCCATGCTTGAAAAGCTTGTACAGTAGTGAATTTACCTTGATCATTGATGTGCATGTACCCTATTTCTATTTAGCATGATCTACTGGGCATATTTAGGTTCAGCTATTATTTTATATTTAGCTTGATCTACTCTATGTGTATTTAACATTTTAACATGGAACTTCTTATAATGACCGGGTTCGCATCGCAAACTGCGATGCAAAATCCTGCGATTGCGAAGTAATAATATTACCCATTTTATAAAAGTGCTAATCAAACTCCAGTAGTTGCTCCTCCATTCTCCATCTGGTAAAAAAACTGCTAATCACAATTTTAAAAACAAATTGCACCCAATGACGTCAGTGTTATTTTCCGAAAGCTTCTTTGAAATACTATTCCAATGATGCCATTTTTCAGTAAATGGTCTCCCAGTACTTTTTTACTATCTATTTTAAAGATCTATTATACTTCTATATAACTATTTGTTTTAGATACATATCATGAAATCGCAGTAGCTTGGTAAACATACATGTACAATAATAATTACATACTACAAAGCTTGCAGGACTGCAGCAAAAAAGCACAGTTTTTTTTCAAAATAAATATAACATCTCAACAGGGCTGGCTGGCTCTATGCCAGCTAAAGCATCTGGAAGATGATAGTTTTCCTTTTCAACTTGACCAGGCCATGCACAAGTGTGGCTGAAGTGTGCCAGACAACACCAGATGGTCATCACCAAACAAAGTTAATATGTTTATATGTTCAACGATAGGCTGGGCACATAATGATTTACAACACAGTGAAGAATCTAAGGAGTTTAGCAAGGAAGTGTGAAGAGCTCAAATGAATGGATAAATTGTAAATTATCAGGCAAGGAGACAGGATTCTCTATGTGGAGTCCCTTGGGATAGTTGAGGGCAGTTGAGTTGGAATATATCATGGAAAAAAGGTGGAACTTTAATGCAAAAATAGAAATGAATTTATCGCAAGCATAGACCGACATGTACATGTAGTAATACATATGGTGTTTTAAAAACAAGTTTCCCATCAACTCGCTGTGTGGGTGGGAAAAGCGTGAGCGGTGACTGGAAAACAACAGCATGATTAATCTACAATATTTTATCTATTATTGGAATGTGGTTTATGCTACATTCTTGCATGACCATTTCCATCATCATACAAGTACTTATATTATACTATACAGTACATGTATACATGTACATAAAAAGTTTGGCAAATCTCTATTGTAGGCAGAGATATTTGAGAAAAACGAATCTCTCAGAAATCTATATATTATCAAAACTACTATGGAATCATTTACACATAAACAAAGAGTGACATTGTGCTGGAAGCAACATGCAACTATGTGAAATACTGTAATGTACGGTAGTCTTACATCAATGAAATCATGATGGGTCTTTAGACTCATCGTGATTTCTATAGGTGGAATCCACATTCAAAGTCTGTCTTGGCAAGATGTACAATGTATGGTACCTTTTCAAATACCTTTGTGTAGTAAACTACTAATTACATATATTCTTTTCCTTTGCATGGCAGATTACAGCTAGACATGATTTAACTGCCATGGTTTTGCCAGAAATAAGTCATAATATAACATCAAAGGGGTGAGACCACCAGAAATAGAAAGCTGCTAGGTACATTTGAATACTAGTATCTCATTCTGATTTATCGATCATATTGAACCCATTGCAATGACTTGCAAGAAATATATACACCTTCAAAGAACACTAATTAATAGTAGTAATTACCCATAAAATGAATAAATAAAAATTTTGAACTATATTCCACTTTGAAAAACAGTATATTTTACAAATTTGAAGTACTATCAGCACTAATCAACATTGAAACTATTAGTCGGCAGGCCAAGACCCTCAAAAAAACTTTTGATGGCATTTTTTGTTCAAAGCTGGCAACCGGGCTAGAAAGTATCACTATGGTCCAGGCTTTCAGAATCACCCGGTTGCCAAAATGGCATTTGACCTTGAAGGTCAAATTTGGGGGTCAAAAGGTCAAAATTTCCCATTTTTTATTTTGTCTTGTACTTTCATATAACATCAAGTTTGGCATGAACAATTGAATATTTAATGAGTTATAAGGGTTTTAACTTCTAAAATAATAGGTAAA
>JAULBR010097860.1:0-11506 GCA_032355825.1 Melanodrymia aurantiaca
GCTTGTTATAATGATTACACGCAAATTAATTGTCTTGTGGCTGGCTCCACTGCTTTCGTCACGAGAAATGGTGAGCGTTCGTCTTTAATGCTATGTACAATGATATAACATTGAAATTCCCAATTTCTAATTCGGACTTAGCATCTTTTGTTAATACGTAAGATAGTCGGTCTTTATATTATTTATTGCTAAGTATAACAAAAGAAACATTTGAATATTTGTATGTAGGACGTGAGAAATGTAGATAGACGATATGAGAGGGCGAAACGACCCGGCATGGAGGGCGAAACGACCCGACATGAGCGCAAAACGACTCAGGACGAAAAGGGCGAAACGACCCGGATTCGGATGAATTGTGAATAAGAGTAGGATAGAGGGCAGATATTTACTGCTCCCAGAACAGCGCCCACTAATACTTTTTTAAATGGAATGTAACATTGCTATAATAATGTAATTAATATACAAATGATCAAGTATAATTAGTCCAGCACAGCTCCCTGACAAAATTGAGACAACAGGCTGCAAAATGACCGGATTCGCATCGCAAAATCTTGCAACCGCGATGCAATATTTTCACTCATTTGATAAAAGTGCTAATCAAATTCCAGTAGTTGCATCTCAATTCTCATCCTGTAGGAAAAACTGCTAAATCACAATAAAAACAAATGAAATTGCACCCTGTCCCTGGGTTGTTTACAACTTACACCTTGTCCCATGGTCTAGCGGTTGAAATTTCTTGTTGTTGTTTGGCATCATAGCGATAGATATCATCAACACTATTCACATTTTCTACACCATTACTAAGTTCCCACGTTTTAAGAGCATTTTTGGCATCGGTACTCAACCCACTAGAACCGGCCATTATTATTTGTCTTCTGTTTAAAATTCTCCTTTCAAAAAAAGCACCGATAATGAAACGTTCGTGAAAACGGAACATTTTTTCTCTGAGATACAGATTTTGTAGTTAGTGTGTAATCTAAACGGCAAAACATTTACATGGCTAAATGCATATCTCTACACAAGGCAGAGTTGAAAGGATATTACGACAAAGTAGAGATGGTATGTATTTACGAATAACTGTCATGACAGCGATGAAGGGTGAGCACTGCCAGCCATCGAACATACATCCATAGGCTATATTATTGTCTTCATTGAAACGATAAAAAGCAAAAAAGAAATTCAAAGTAGCATTGCATCGGTGAATAGTTGGTCATTTCATTTTTTTGACAGTATAACCCTAGTTTGACTTTGTTAATGGTTTGTCGTTTAGAGTTGGTCCTAAAATTGAGACGTATCCGCTTACGGATAAATAGCCACTTTATTTTAGCAAAAAGATTTACTCCGTAATGCCAACTATATATTTACATTATTTTATTGTGCGTTTTGTTCGAAAAAAGATATTGCAATATATTGCTTAATATATATAAGTTTACAGTTATATCAATATACTGAATTCTGTTTTGATATTAGTTTTGATTATTATTTGCGGCATCCTATTTGGTCACGTGATGTCCAGCATGGCGGATGACAAGTTGTCTGGTTGTTGATTTTGTTTATAAAGGTGTGACAGCTGTATAGCGTATGTTATGCTATTCTGCTAAGTCGGTACAGAATCTCATAATTCATGTACACACCTACGATGTTCTTGACAAGGGCTCTTGAGAAGATTCTAACTGACAAGGAAATTAAGAAAACCCACCATTCTCAGTTGAAAAGGGCCTGTGAGGTGGCACTTGGTAAGTTTGCCTAAATCTAAAGATTATCATTCTTTTCAAATAATAGTATAATGTAATATGCACTGTAGGTGCTACCTAGATTCAAGATTGCAGTGAGCCTCGCAAATAAATTAAAGATATTTAGAATTTCGTATAAATAAATATATTTACTTTGCAAATGTAGGCCTACTGCCAAATATTGAAGTGCAACACTTATAGTTAACTAAGTTATACTCCCTCCCTTGTTCCGATATCACGTCATTCATAAAACCGATGCTACCGGTAACCAGCGCCACCTTATTATTAATATATTTATACAAATTTTGTAAACATAGAAGTCAGGGATGTCAATCTTTAGCGGATTCGCAGATTTCCGACTTTTCTGAGATTAGTGCAAATCAGGTTTAAACATTAGGTTGCCAACTTGGGGTGAGAACATTTTGACTTTCCATTGCGCAAGCGCTTTTATGATATGCCACATGTCTCACATGGTACTAGTTCATCAATGATAAACGTAGACTACACATGGTACGAGAACGAAGATCGGTTTACTGAAATTGACAGTGGAACTAAAAATAAGTTCAAGTGAAAATGGCTAGAAAGAACTTGCATCATGGCAAAGCGATGTGCACGGCTTGCTCAGAACTTCGACATCTGAGCAAAAAATGCACCAATGTCAAACATGTGTCATTCTATAAATAGTGTTTCAAAATTTGTAATATTTAAAGACGTAATACAAAACTTTTAAGTTTATAACGATGCTCGATTTCGTGTATTACAAATTTTAAAACGTTCTTTTGAAAAATAAAAGTCTAGGAGCTATGTTTAAAAAAAATCATCAAAGATTTGCATAAACCAAGTGGACGAACCAATGTAAACCCAATTGCCAATGATAGGTGAATTATTTTTCCATAAAAAATTGCAGGTGACTAATATTATAGTACACACTGTGTAACTCTAGCAGATATGTGTTGAATAGTTACATGTTGTAAATTATGTATATATATTTGTGTTTAGCGATACCCCAGCACGAAAGCAAAAAAAGATATCTGCTATTATGTGCAAATTATGTAATGACAATGCCCTCAATATTTTTTTACATTTTATTATATTACGAAAGAAATGAATCTTAGATTCTAAAGATATCTCTGACTACCAGTACCTGCTTTATCTTAATGATTAACATTAAATTATATTTTGAAAAAGGTATCTATCCCTCATAAAAAACATATCCACAAATCTTTATTTTCTAAATGGATTATTTTAATAAAAAATTTAATATCAATTACCTTTTGGTATGAAAAACAAGAATGTGTACGGTAGAAAATGCAAGTAATTTTGTTGTATAATTATTGTTATATGGGCAGGATGGCACGGATATATCAAGGCGTGGGGCTGTGCCATGCTCAAATGGTCTGATACTGATAGGGAAAACACTATATTATTTTTAATCTCCATTTGCAACATATTTTAAAGACTTTCAAATTTCTTTTCCAGAGGAACTAAAAAATGACACCTCCGCACAAAGGTAAGAAGTTGCTAAATGGAAACAAAAATATATTTTAAGGAGTTAAAAATGTGATGGTTATTCAACTTTAAAATTCAGCATTTTGTCTCAATTTCTTGAGCAATTTTAGCTTTTAACGTTTTCATTCTAGAAAAACTTTGTTATTAATCCATTCAGTTTATTCTATGTATCTTATAATGACAGGGTTTGTAAAAACATATTCACCTTCAGGGTATAATCTAGACCATTTTTCTAGGGTCCCTTTTTGGAAAATTGGGAAAAAAAGAACGCGATTGACTGAAAAAGGGGAATTTTGATTTTTGTTTGTTCGCGGTAGTCAACATTGGGATGTCTTATATTAATTGGATATTTTCCTTTTAAAAGAGAGATAGTTGTTTTTCATAGTATAAAGAAAAGAAATTCTTTTTATCTAGTGATTTGTGCTGTGTCAATGTAAAAAAAACCGGCCCCAAATTGTATGGTAGATTAAACCCTGGGTAATCAATATGTTACTCATATTTTTGTGTTTAATTTCCTTTCAGAATAATGCATTTAAGTCCTTTTCAGTTACAATTTGAGTGGTTCAATGATCATATCAATGACAAACTGAAACATGTACATGAAAAGATGTTTATTCCTTTTGGTTTTGCCGAGAGTGATGAAATGATACACAATGTACAGAAGTGGACCACATAAGCAGTTCAAATATACACAGCATTTACAGAAATGTATACACAAAACACATCAGATTTATAACAATACTGACAAGCAATTCAGTTATATCTACAGCAGCCCCTATGATTAACTTAACTTTAACCCATTTATTTTATATTGTGTACAGCATTGACTATGCAAAGTTCATTAGCCAAATATTAAATGCACTGCAAATGTTTACTTGATGCCTTTTATAAAGTTATGTACCAACATTTTTTTACAAATGTTTTATTAGCCATGAAAATTGGATATTCGCAAATAGTATTTCATTAAAAACTAAGTTAGTGATAGAGCGGAACCGGGAAATTAAAAACCGGACTGCCTATTATTTGCAACACAATATTCATGTTATTTGTTATGGCTATATAAAAGTGTTTTGGATAACCCTTTTCAGACTATATACATACATTGAAGTTTTTACATTAAAGTTAAACCGTTTTACACAGGTTCTCGTGTCAAAGATTAGTTTATTAGTTTATACAGACGTCAAAAATGTAAATTATAGTGTTGGTATGAATGATACTTTTTAAAAAGGCCATCATAAACTTGATCAGGGCAAGGACATATACAAAAATAACTATCTGGGAAGGGTTAATTGATAGTTTAGTTCTAAAATAATGTTTTTGTTTTCATAATTGACAACATTGGCAGAATATTTGATTTCGTTACAGGCATCAAGTATTAATTAATGGGAACATGTCACTAGGTTTTGTCTTCAATCAGCCCCATTATGCTGTGTGCATACATCTCCACAATAGTCAGTGTTCGAACTATACGGAAACATCTTCATGTTTATTTGCAAGATTTAATGCACAAATTTAATTAATGTAAAGGAAACCAACCTAATTGTTTGATGCGAAACAAACATTCAATAAATTTATATTTAAGAAGGATACTGCTGATATGTAACGGAGCCTGAAAATATTGTGCAAAAAGTGATTATATATTCTCAGTAAAAAAACAGAAATTAGTTGTACATAATTCAGTTGAAGGTATGACAATAGCAGATAGTCTATAGTAGAGTATTATAATTATATTATTATATATAAGAATGATAGATTATAACATTTCATTGCAGTGTTATATATATATATATTATCATGTCAAAAGACCGTGATCAATTTTAAGTTTGGGCAAGATAGGAATATAAATTATAGTTGACCCATCTTTTTACGAATAGAAAAAAACCACTAATGTTATTAATTTTTAAATGCAGAATGCGATTTTTCATCAGGTAATCACATTTTACTAATACAAAATTTGCATTTGATTCGTCTCAACCATCACATTGCAGTCATATTGTATGTATTTGCATTACAAATATTTTTATTTGTTAACCTAAAGTTATGATTTGCACACAAAAATAGGTTGTTTTTTTTTCTTCTTTTTTTAAATGTTCACCATTTTTCTATACGTTAAATGAAATTAAAGTTATCTACGAAAACATACTACAAATGTTGTGACATGAAGCTTATACTGTATGCCTTTTAATTATTTTTAAAATTTGCTACTCACTGCCCTGAAGTTTATGAAAGCTGTAGTTGTGTTTGTTTTGCATTAGTAAAAGGTGTTAAATTATTGAAAAAGAACATTCTGCTTTTACGAGTTAAAAACCAACAATGATATACATTATATATATATACAATATATGAAGATATATAATTATTAACTTTCCTTACATTATAATATTACCAGTGACCTAAATGTAAAACAAAATACTTGTTTGGCTTTTTAGGTTGCTTTTTACAAAATTACACCAGCAAGCTACATGCAAAGAAAGTACTCCAATGATTAAACAACTAACTCCAAACATAATCGGGTTTGGTATGTATTTGCAAAACTCAACAAAGGATTCACAATTTTATTGACATGTCACATAAAAACTGTTCAAAATTATTAATAAACTCTTATATACCGTAAATAGCGTATCTTTTCGCATCGGTTTACTAAAATTCTATCCACATTAAATACCAATACTGTGACTTAAAAGATAGAGAACAAGGCATTTGCTGCTCTGTAGTGTAGAATGTAGCATCCAACATGGCAGACAGTACTTACAGTAATGAACTACATTTTCAAGTCCCTTGAGATTCGTTATAACCAAAGTTTACTGTATCTTCTTTTAGCTTGGTGGTATAATAAAACATTTCCACTAGATATTCATAATTGCTATCAAATGTACCCACTTGTGTGAATGACAATTGCGTCAACTCCACACATGATTTAAAAAACAAGCATGTTGTTGGCTTATAACATACTGGATTATGAATTTTATAACTACTGGTACTATGACAATGTAACATCGAATAACTATAAAAACAGCAATTTATGAAACTCGTTAATTTTAAACAACAATCGGGAACCAGCCCTTAAGTTACAAAAATTGAACACGTTTAGGAGAACAGTAATCTCCTTTCTTGTGTAATACAAAAGCTTTCACAATGTACAAAATGTCACGATGCTAAAAAAAAGTTGGTACAAAATTTGATATGAAAATGAATATTCATACAATAGTTGCACGATAGAAGAACATGCAAGTTTTACAAAAAAAAGTCTTGTGCACCAAATGATTAAATGTCAAGTGCCGATATAAATGGCAAAAGCCATTGCAACATCGTTACAAATATTTTACATACTACGTAAAATTAAGATCCATTTTTCACTTTGGTTTAGAAAATATCTGAACCATGCAATATATTTTAAATAGCAATTAAATCATATATTAAAATATATACTATACTTTTAAGACAATTGTTACAAAACCATATATGATGGCTACTAATCAAGTCAAAAAAGATCAATTAATTGTGGTGTAGTTGGGAAGTAATACGAGAAATAAATAAACGTAGACAGCGATGTGATTGGAAGGAATAGCAAAAATAGATGTATGATTTGATAGTAGTAATCCAAATTAAATACATGTACAATGTATATTGAATGTGGTGCTGTTTGACAATACCAAAAATACATTTATTGATTGTGGGTTAGTTCGGAAGGAATATCTGAATTAAATTTATTGATGGTTGGTTAGTAATATCTTTGATTCCCCACATAATTAAAGATCCACTCGTATATTATTTTTTTATACAATAGCCATAAACATTATTTAAAATTTTTAGGATACCCAATTTTCTAACAATACTTCCCACTTCTGTAAACCAACACTGGAATGATTAATCATAGATGAAACTGAAAGCATTTTCTACTGAAATATACAAAATCGACAAGTGAATATTACATATGACATATCGCACAATTCTTCAAAAATAATAAATGCACTTCATGATTCACAACAAATTTTAAATGGATCTAAAGGAAAAATAAATTTTAAAATAGATCTCATGGAGACAGGTGGGAAATAAAATCCAAATATATTTAATATTCAAAGTGCTATAACTTTAAAATGACAACATGATGTACATGTAAGTTGAGCACTATTTCACTAAAGACAGGAAAAAAAACCCAAACCATAAGTACTTGGTAATACATTTTCCATTAATTTACAGGGATACACTCTTTTTAGACCTCTAAATCCTAGACCAAACAACATGAAGGTCAGACAAGATGTTACAAACGGGTTGCAATGAGGTATAAATCATGGACATGAAGAGCTCTTAAACTGGATTGTAGGACTCGCAAAATGCAGCATTGGACAAGTTTGTTCAATTGTTAATAAAACAATTTAGAATCATTGGGTACATTTCTGGATTAGAGTGAACTTCCAACATAGAACTGAAAATATAAGGATCTTTTTCAACAAAACACAGGCATCCCAAAATGCTTAGTATTTTAAATTATAAAACCTGCAATGAATACATGTTTGAAGTTTGAAAGCTTACTGGTAGTTAAGAGAATGTTACCAGACGTGAATTACACCAAAAACACTTTAGAGATATTTAACAATCACTTTATAATATAGAAACAAAACTAAGTTTGTCTACAGGTGAGATTTTAACAATAATTTGTTACGCGATTTGACGCCAAATATATCTATCCGCTAGCTCAGCCTCTGATACAAATCTTACAATAATTTTATGTCAATAATAAAAAAAACTAGTGACCATTATTATCTAGTTTAAAGAATATTTTTATTAATGTATTAAATATATATATATACAATATATAATATAATTATACAGTCATGTAATTTGCTTTATATCACGAAATTGTATTCTGTAACTCTTAATATAAAATATTTCTATTGGGAAGAGGCAAAAGAAAGCAGATATATTTGGTGTTAAAATTCTCAAACTTTAGTGTATTTAGGTCCTGAAATTTACACATTGCTTTGAAATAACTATTGAAACTCTTATATTATAATACATGTACATCTAGTTTTCGGAAGAGGTCTGTTGTCCACAAATATTTACTCCAGTAAGGATACACTATTGAGCATTTATGTCCACATGTCCATATTAATAAATAAGAAATATATAAGTATGGGTGTAAAACATTGTAAAAAAAAAAAAAAAGATTATATAAAATCAAGTAGATGGAGCTGAATTTTTCCAGTTGTGCCCCATTAGTATTCAACATGTGATGCCAGATATGGTAAGTACTATTAATTGTTAAATTGACTGTAGTAACTTCGTGATGCAAAAATATAAATAGAATACACTGTGTACTTTATTCCTACAGTGTACATACTAGAAAGTAACATTATTATATACACATTACAAACATTTTAACAAATTGGTATCTGGTATCTGAAAAATGCCGGACTTGATTTCAACTTGTATCAAAATAAACCGGTTTGTCGAATAAGGGCACTGCAAGTTCCTAGAGAAATTTCTAACACTTATAAAATAATTAACATAATACTGTGAAACTTGCTTAAACTGGACTTCATTGGTAACCCAGTTTTAACAATATCCACTATTTTTTGCCATATACATGTACCTTTGTATCTTGTAACAATTAATCAATGTAGGCTTACAATTCTTGAACTCAACTTATTTTTTACAGTTGATTCGTCTGCCATAACAATTCCATGACCTATGTTTGCCGACGTATAATTTATTAGTGATTCCATTACTCCTATGGACCTGCCAACTATTTGAAAAAGGAACAAACATGACCTTTACAGAACACACCCATGTAGTTGCTTACATGTGTATATATGGCCAGTTCTTGTATTTATTTATTTACTAACCACAGTATATTGGTGCTGCCATCACTTTTATAGGTTGGTGTTCAAACAATCCATAAAGCAAATTTGTTTGTTTTGTTTAATTCATAATTTATCCTTTATCATAAATGCCATAAAAACTTGTTTCTTTTATTGTCTTAATGACAGATTTATATATAAACAGTTGATAAACTTGGCTGTACCAAAATATTGTCACAAGTTGTCAGCATGTATGTAGTAACAAAACTGGATTTGAAATATTCAACCAAACAAAATGCATTTTAATTTAAATTGGCTAAAAAGTAAGTTTTTGTTGTAGAATATAAATTCTTTCTAAAATTGTGCCATCATTCTTTGATGCAAAAAAGGATTTTAAGACCTATAGATCTATTACAATGTTCCCAAGACAATTTTACTTAAGTGGACTAAATCAAACTATACAAGAAAACACAGGTACTTAATTACCGGGTTTGACACAAAACAAATGTCATAACATTGTCTGACTTTCGTTATGCCACTTTACTCATGTAGAGAATTTTAAAGCTTCAAGATATTAAAACTCAATCCAGTTATTCCTAGCTTAATACTTATAAATCATCCATTTCTTATACATAAATATATCTGCACCTTTCAATTTGTGTATAACAAAATGGCAGTCAGAACCGCTAAAAAACTGAAGCATCATTTGGGGTTTGCGTGTATTAGGGCATGATCAGCGTATCACCATATCGCAATGTATTTTTAATTTTCCTATATAAATTATTTGCACAAGAAAACACCATCGCAACCGATACCACTATATAACGGACCACCTTTAGTGAACCACAAAGGCAGCCTAATACAGAATGAAAATCAATCCATTCTTTAAAAAAAAACTACATAAAGGAGACAATATTAAGTCTGAATGATGTCCTTTATACACTGGCGTTTCTACCTAATTACAAGCAACTTTATTATAATATAATAATAAGCTCTAACTCTATCACCATTCACCTATAGAGACAATTTGGATTCTAATGTCTAGCTTCAATGGCTAATTAAAAAAAGATGGGACCAAATACTTTTCACAAGTCCAGATAAGCCACGATTCCAATCCAGGATTCATTAAAGGTCCGTTTCACCACAAAGAAGTTAATATGAAGTAAATGTACTGTAAAATGGATAATATTTGCAGTTGTAAATATTCGCGATTCCCCAAAAACGTTCAATTTCCTCATTCGAAAATCACCATTGCGGTCTTTTTTTTTATGGTCATCATTGTTAGTAATTATTTGGGTAATTGTAATTTTCGTCATTAAATGACAAACACGAAAACTGCCAAAATTACACGCATGAGAATAATACCCATTTTACAGTATTTATTTATTTGTTTTTGCATGTAAACTTATCCCGAAATTTTAACTATATTCAGATCATTAAAATGATGAAACTTATCCAATCCTGCAAACAATATATTTCAAAATATAAAAATGATAACAAGCGAGGCTCTATCCGAATTGTATGTGATTAGATCTTCGAGAATGAAAACTTCAGATCATCCAAGAGTTGATTGGTCACAACAATGGGTCACAATCAAGGCGACATCTTTGGCATTGGTGTCTGGTTTAATCACCAAGGTAATCATAAGCTCATGTGTAGATTCTTAGTGGCCTGTGGGGAGAAAAAAATCATGGTGATCAAGGAATTCAGAACCATACATGTGTAATTTACTGTAAAATATTATTATATTTTCTAGAATTGTTCTAATAGAAACTGTGTGCATGTTACAGATGTGTAGCTAGACTTTTGAAACTTGAACTCAATATCCAGAATGTTAAAAAAATAAGATGTGCCGAGAAGCATTTTTTATGTATCCTAGAGTTTAGTACCTTCTACTTTTATGCTCTTCTTCTCCATATTGAGTGTCTCCTGGTATATCAACTCTTTGAGTCTCTCTTTAGGAAGGTCATCCAGTTCCATCTCTAATGTGAACGGCTCTTCAGCAACTGGCTGAAACACGCAACAAACGTAATGTGTCAACATCATACTTAATCACAATGCCAATCAACCTGTGGATCCTTTCATGCCTCTTGATATCATCTGTATTACCGGTTTCAAAATTGGCAATAGATTGCCACCGTAGCAACTTGTAGCAATCTTTATCTAGTGAAAAAGGAATTAACTCACTTTAAAAATAGATGTATAAATGTCACAAATATATAGACAATAACGTACGAGTTACGAAGGAATTACGGATTATCTGTCCCGAGTTAAATTAATGTTGTCAGTCAAGAGCTTTAGCGAGTACTGACAACATTAATTTAACAAGGGACAGATAATCCGTAATTCCGAGTATCGAGTGGGTTATTGTAGTTATTACCCATAGTGTAAATAGTTTAAAAACTTAAAATTTAAACTTCTTACATGACACAAACTGTAGATACAAGACGTGAAAGTCTGAGG
>JAULBR010097871.1:0-21410 GCA_032355825.1 Melanodrymia aurantiaca
GACATTTCTGTTGTTGTTTGTAGTCATATAATAAATATATGCAATTATGTAGATGAACAAGGACAGTGTTTTCGCTTTTTTATAATGATTATACACAAATTAATTGTCTTGTGCCTGACTCCATTTCTTACACAAGAAATGGTGAGCGTTCGTCTTTAAACAATCCTTCTCTGACATCTCAATTGTACTGTTGTTCTATCATATCAGCAGTAATGAATTGTTGATGTGCACTTGTCTTCAGCCCAATGAACAGGACTAATACAAATACTGCTGCCACGACTGGTTTTTGGACAGTAGAAATTGCGTCATCGATATTTATGTGTGTGTCAGACAGAAGAGGCCGGTAAATAAAATAACACTTTTTGTGGGGTTGGGGGAAGGATTAATTTTGTTGGGAACCTTTTTCAGTTTAATTGTATGAATCCACACATTGACAACAATTTCACATGAGAGCATGCATACATACCCTCCAATTAACCCTCCTGGACCTGCAAACATGTATATTTACAATCGATATAACTGTGCATTTGACATCTAATAACTGCTGATTAATAATCAATATGTTCTAGTTATGTCATCATACAATTTGTTATTCATTATTATTCTGTCTAATTGTAATAACTATTAACAACACTTGCGATGTTTAACCCAAATATATGATGTCATAACAGTTGCAACAACGTTATTACGTCAAACTTAGAGCTATAAAGTTCATTGGAGAGAGGCTTGAAAAATCTTCTGTAGACCACTCAAGATTATAAGTAACATAATAGTAGATATGACAAATTATAATGCTAACAATATCTCTCCAAAAGCCTGTATTGGATGAGAAAGTACATGTATTTATAATAATTATGCCTTGCCCTCTGTTCAAAATTCTCTATCAGTATCACAGGCCTGCAAGGGTTACTTTCAATACGGGTGGCTGTATACTTAATACATGTTAAAGACTAAATTCAAAAAAATCTGGGATGATAATCAAAAAAGGCCTTCACCACATGTGGTTGTTAATAGAGGATTGACTACATATCTCAGAGTACGTAGTATACACAGGTGTATTATATAAAAATGTTATTTGTATTTTGTTCTTTACGTGGAATGTTTATCTGCTATAAATCCGAACTTATCAGAGAAGCCCTTGAGGTTATGTTTTGGCTGGCATTCAGTAGACTATGTTTACAGTTATTAAATCTAGAAGCAGCACCATGACATGTTTTCATGCACATATCAAAACCATTGCTGATGCACACTATTTACACCACGGGCTGCAACTTGGCAGATAGCACTAAGTTGCAATTCTTCGGTTTTATTTCTAGACTTCAAAGAGCATCGGTCACCGATTTTGGCACCAAACGTTTCCGCACTGTTGCACCTGCAGATGGTAGAACTGTACTGTTCAAATACTGCGCATCGGTGTTTTTGACGAGGAATTTTAGTGAAGTGCAACAAGCAATTTTATATAATAAATTATGACATTTTGATAAATGTATGTAATTTTGTAGATAAACAAAGTAACAGTTTAGTTGTGTACAACTCGCTTCACTTAATCGTTATGCAATCATACATTTCACACCAAACTGATGACTGATCAATATATGTGTATAAATAACAAAGTAACGCTCATAAATTATATTACAAGACAATCGGGGTATATCATCTACAGACAGAATAGCACATATCGCAGCCTTTGATCTACCAGTCGTAAACCATGATTGAACGAGAGAGAAAAACCAATATGTTCACTGAGGCAGATCCACTAGCTATTTTGGCGTGAAAATTGGGATCACATGACAATGGTGTGGATTTGCATATAAACAGAAGGGAAAACACTGTCCTTGTTCATCTAGATAATTGCATACATTTATTATATGATTATAAACATGTCATTATATTACACAATTTGCTCAGTTTACGACATATATAATATATGAATCGACCGTCAACACGTGCACCTCAATAGTTAGAACATGTTCTAAGGTCACACTATTGTCTGGAGATGCAGCAGAGCTGAAACGTTTGGCGCAAAACGTCTGTGATTGAGTCTTTCAACCTGCTGCCAGACCATATTATTTATTCCATTGCTTCTTGTTAAATTAATGAAGACAAAAATGTCTTGGTTATATTATTGCAAGCATTTGTGTAAATGAGCTACATTTAATTGCCCATTCAGTTATAAGACATTGCCTTTAGGGTGTTCCCACTTAGTGAACTGAACCTGTCACTGTAACTACCACAACAAGAGTTGTCAAATACTTAACTTTCATAAGTGTTGACAGTCCAGGAACAGTTAAAACCATGTGTCAAGATAATAAACCTTTACGCTGAGCAAGTAAGAGCCCACACACTGGGCATACGTAACATTAAATTGGAATATATGCCACATTAACAGCACAGTCCCACTTTTTAATTCTTCCTTCCTTCAAATAATTTTTCTAGTTACCCATATCTAGACGTCGTAATTCATTGCATAATCGGCAAAAGCTGTTGTAAAATGGATCTCCAACAGCATTTTATTGCCTTTGCCAACATATTATTTTTTAAATTTCTGTTTCCAATTCCTCACAACACCACGTGCTGTCTATTCTTAATTTAATGACTGGAGTGTTCTGAATGAATATAATTTAGTTTATTGCAGTATTTTCTTTATAATTGCCTTCGCAATGCCATGGCAAGTTAGTTTGCAATGTCAATTACATGTCGTCGCAAAATTATCCAGATTTCAAGGGCTGCATACCTACTTAAAGTTCAAGCTCAATCCCACCTCCCACACACAGGCACTGTGTGTCTGCTACCAAGCACAAAGGCACAGATTAAAGGATATGCTCATGGTGGCTTATTCTTCCAAATTATCAAATACTATAGATGTAACCTACAGTATTTAATTAATGACTGTGTTTCTGTTCAATGATATCATTACATTGATGGGCTATTGGATGTCAAACACACGAAGAGCCTCTGCCTGAGGTTTGATGGGTCAAAGGAGCAATCCTCCTCAGTGGGTTGTTTCCCATTCCCACCAGTTATCTATGGTAAAGTGTACAACATACATAAAATATCCTTTACCGTTATTCAGTAAGAGTACCATACATGTATATGGTGGCTCTGGGTTTCCTCTGTGATCAAGTATTGATACAATTGGGTTGCATGACATTCAATAACCACTGATTAATAAGCATTGTGTTCCAGTGGTGTCGTTAAACAAACTTTACCAGTCATGAAGGACTTGTAGTAGAAACAGCAAACCAGATCTACATGTATTGAAATGGACCAATCTTACGATCTTTTGCACTTCAGTAAATCTATTGACTACATGCAATTTGTGATATTATTAGATTAAGATTGAATTCAACTTACCACACACTTTGTATACACATGTGCATAGTTTCGGCTGCTTGATATGCTCCTTTATTTTTAATATATGTAATTGTATTGAAAAACATGTGCACTACTGCCACAAACAATTATTTTCATATCAGTTAAAGCACTGGGTTTTTTTTGCAAATTAATTTAACAGAATGTTGTTATTTTTTGGATAACATGGTTTGGGAAGAATTGTATAAGTAAATGACATGTAGAATATGAACCATATAGAATATGAAATTACACTTGAAGGCACTCAAATCATAGAGCATTTTCTTGTTCTGGTGTGCAAGACAGGACAAAAGGCAAATAGAAATGAAATAATTAAAATCATAGAGCATTTTCTTGTTCTGGTGTGCTACACCGGATAATGACAAACAGAAATCCAGTAGACCTAGACTGATTTGTTAATTACAAACACTGTTGACAGTTTCATACTTCATTGACAGGACATTAGTTGCATTAGAGATCACTTCCTCATGACTTCTTTTTCTTCAAATGTCGCCTTGGAATGACACATTTGCGGGGTAATATATAATTTTTAATCAGTATAATAAATATATAATTTGGACATGAGAGTAGCTGTTACATGTACATGTATGTCCGATCATATTCAAACTGGCCAATACTGTATATCAACATTGTATTTCAACATTTCGTTGGTATGTTATCGCACTTTTCATGACAAAATGGTGAGTGATTCTCTTTAAGGCCTATATTGTAGCTGCCTACAAGTGATAATAACTGCAAGAAATTATTTTAATGCTTTTAGTGTACTACACTGGATAACACAGCTCCACAAGGCTGGTATGTAACCTAGTCTAGGTTCGAGTCCCACCTAAAGTGTTGGGAGGATTTTCATCCCAGTGCTGGCTCAACAAGGAGGTGTAAACCACTGAGGATCATCCACTTCTCACTTCAACCAGTACTTCTGACAGATTTACAAAATACAGCGGTATGTGCTATCCTGTTAATGGGGGTGGGGGAGTACATGTATATAGAAGATCCTAAAGAAAAAGGGCCATAATTTTTGCGTATGTTCCTCAAACCATCTTGTGGTATACATGAGACAAGAAAAAGCTTCGAATGTTGAGATTGTTTCAAAATGCCTACCACACCTTGGATGGCTACAGTAAACGCTACACAAACATGGCAAGTGTTTACTCTACACATGCGGAAAGATAACATTCTAAAACTGTTGAATCTTCCATGACCTTTTTCAAATGCTGCATTCTACAAGTACAAAACTTGTTCTGTTTCAAAACTGACTGTAAACTTTGTCATGGAATGCTTCCAAGTGAACTGATAAAAAGCAGATATATACATGTACATCATAACATGTACATATTAAAGTAAACCTGCAAGTCAACATTCCAAACGTGGACACTTCCTCTTTATGGCAAACTCAGCATTACCCAGAGGCAGATCCTCAGAAGACATCTTTCTTTTCCTCTTCTTTCCATCGTTGTTCATTTTCAGATTGCAACATACAAACATTTAATTTGGCAATCAGCCGATATTAATTTCCTTGGCTTCAATAAAGTGAAACTACCTGGTAGATGTCCAGTTTTTATATGTTTTCTTTCCAGAAATGTTCACACACAATTTTTTTTTAGCCAATATAGGATCCAAAGTTTAATCAAAATTGGATTTACCAGTATAGCAATAACAAATAGATCACCATAAATGTCAAGGTGTTATCTCTGACATTTGATTTAACGCCCAGTTAAAGCACAGTAGTATCGATTCTCATACATTTAAACTTTGCAATTTCCATTTACGTAAACATAATAAAAATGCTCGAAGTTTAAAAATAGGCTTCAGTCATCAACAGGAGAAACAGGTAATTACTCACCCAATCCTGTACACATACCTTTTAAGAAAGTGTTTTTGGCGTATGTTGAATCACTTGTCTTTAAAATAAATGTACATGTAATTCAATTTGTTTTTACATTTCAAGAATATATAATTACATAGAATAAATATAACAAGAGATTTTTGAAAAAGAAATAATTACAAAACATTTTTGGCACATTACAATTAATTATAATTAATAAGGAGAGCGATTTCTCACATTGACACCATTACAGCTCACCATGATTTTGCTCATGGCAAATAATCTTCAACAGATGTATATTAAAATATGCTGCATTTAATACATCTTTTAAAACAGTTTTGGAGCGGAACATAGCACAAAGCAAGAGTGTCCACCTGAGGCTCGATGGATCGAATGATCGATTCTCCTCAGAGGACTCATTGGGTTATTTCCCATTCCAACCAGTGACCATGACGGGTCTATTAAAGGCTATGGTGTGTGCAATCCTGTCTGTGGGAAAGTACACATAAAAGATCCCTTGCTACTATTCAAAGAAGAGTAGTCTATGTGGCAGCAGCAAACTTTATCTTTCAGGGTGGAATTTCTTCTTAAAATTGTGATTAGCAGTTTTTTTTACTGGAACTACTGGAATTTGATTAGCAATTTATGTAATAATGCATCACAATCGCATGATTTTGCATTGCTTTTGCATCGCTTTCTGCAATTCGAACCTGGTCATTTTGCAGCCTGTCTTTTTTAACCCCCTTCTCCTAATAAACTGCTATCATGATGTAAGAGATTGAATTTTGATCCTATTTGTTGGAGGTCATACTCTAATTAATTGTGTCGGTTATTGGCCCCCACGATTGCCTGTGACAATCTGTCTTTGTAAACCAATGACCGATAATGACTGTGATAACTCAGTGTCTGCTTGACTCTAATAGAAGCTAATTCAAGACCTAATATGTCTGTTTTGATCTGTCAGTCACGGCACATTATTCCTTTGACAACAATAGTCAGACGTCAATGGATCACTATTCTGCTGTTTGGCCACGCTCAATGGCAGCACAAATTTCAGACCTTGTCATTTGAAGTAAACAGGTGAGTGAAAAACAGCTCACCTACAAAAATACATGTAGACTTTGGGGTGATTTTACGGCGACTATGAGATTGTCACCTGAAATGTGAGTAAAGATGGTAAATAAACACTGAGGTGGGTTTCGGAGACCTTCCCCATTTTGTTTTTGGCTAAAGGGCTTGAAATGCATTTTCGATGCACAAATGTGCTATAAATTCCTCAGTTATCTGCCCTTAGCAAAAAGCAAATAGGTGGCGCTTATGATGAAGATCATAGATCTGTCCTGTCATCTTCTTTCACAATGTTGCATAGTTAGGCCTATCGGCAGGAAAGGGAACAAAAAGTTTAGTTAAAAAATAGCAATGCCCTTGTGTTGTATTCCTGAATGTTCTAATCGAGGAGGGGGCGTGCAATTCCCGAAAGATGACAATCTCAGAAAGAAGTGAATATAGCATCGTATGCCACAATCACATCATGGAATCTGATTACTAACAGACACGATAGCACACACCATAGCCTTTGAAGAACCAATTGTGAATTATTGGTTGAAGTGTGAAAAAGTCTAATGGGTTCACTGAGGAGGATAGATCCTTCGACTTCTCGAACCAAAGTCCGATACTCTTGCACTGAGCTACATACAACGCCGCCAGTCTTTAAGAATTAATTAAATAATTATATACAGCTTGACATTCACTCATGTAAAACTGTTCCTGGTTCAAAGGAATAAAACATTTTATTACAAATAAATATGCACATTACATACAAGTAGTAATGTACATGCATGTACTGGTAGATGTAAATAAATCTATAAAAAAAATGAGGCAATGAACAGCAATAATTATACATGCGTGTATATTTGTACCAGTACATGTATAATATATAATTGTTATATTGCCCATTATATTTAACCTTGACGTTTTGCTGCATCATTACAAACAACAATGTTTGGTGTTTTTCTTTAAGATTCTTACTGGATCTTAAGGTGGTATTATATGTACCACAACACAAAAGAAAAGAAATAAAAATAGAAGTTGGTATGAGAAGTGGACATGCTCCTATTAACACAGATGATTCACATTGTTGTTACAATGTAAAATGTAATACAGTAAATAGCAAAAGCAAATTTACCAAATCAAATTGACAAATCATTTGGAACACTGAAACAGCTGTCTGGTATATTAAACAGCCACAGTCCTTCACTGATGCATGGCAAGGATAATTTGCATTTATATAAATAACAGTGTTGGCATGTATAACTTTCACCAACAAAAACTCATTAAATACAATGTGCCATACACTGGCAATATAAGCACCTGTAATCTATATATTTGATAATACTGGCAAATCAACCTGCTGTGATATGACCAGCACATAAGTAGAATATGAAGTCAGTTGTTGATAACACGTAGATTTATTACGCTGCTCACACACAAATTAATAAGCCATTACCAATATACAGAATTTTCTATGAAATAAATTTTAATAATTTACTGGTAATATTGCATTCCTCAACATGACAAATACAATAAATACAGAGTTAATTATACGTACACGCAAAATAGAGATGCTTAAAGGGAATCACTCAACATTTTGGGGAAAAAAGTGTGATAATGTGCCGACGGAGTGAAGTGTGTTATACACAAATTGATTTGTGTTTATAACAGAAGAGAAAACACTGTCCTTGTTTATCTACATAATTGCATATATTTATTATATGATTATAAACATCAACAGAAATGTCAAAGTATTATCATATTATGCAAAATTGCCCGTTTTACATCATAAGATTTTATGCCACAAAACATGTAACCAAATAGTTCAAACACTTCTATGGTCACTGCTATTGTCTGCAGATGCAGCGGAGCTGAAACATTTTGGCCAATTTCGGTGATTGAGAAGGTACATGTATTTAAAATAGTTATCTGAGTCAGCTCACCTAAATAAACTTATTGGGGTTTAGGCAAGCTGTATTTACAGTGATTGCGAGGCCGAAGATATACATTTTGTGTAAATCGAAGTGCAGTAAGCAGTGTTGGCCTTCCCATAGTATGTTTGAGGTCAAATGGGATGACATACATTTTCCACGCATACATGTAAATGTCATCAAAAATGTTTAAAAAGTGGCTTTTACTTTTAGCAAATAATATTTATTATAAACATCATTATGCACAGTCAGGTGCAATTGATCACGCATACTATAGCACAGGCCTCAATACAACCAGATATGTATAAATAAATACTAGATGCACATGTATGAATAGGGTTGAAAATTAATTCTTTGATGTATACATGTACATGTGTATTTTAAATGTATGCAATTGGGAGCTTGGTTTACCATAATCAAAATGTTTATTTTAACCTGGCCTAAATAATACTATGACTAACAATTATGCTTGACATAAAGAGCTGATTAATTAGGTGCAAAGAAATGTCAGTATAAATTAGAATCATGTGCAGTAAAGAGCTGCCTCCATTAGTCGCTGTAGTTTTCAACAATACGCCTACACACATGCTTCATGTCAAGAAAACTAAAAATAAACACCTTGTAGTACAGTAGACATGTACATCTGATATATATATGCACATGTGTGACACATACATGTAAAGATTTTAATCTTTATATATTACAGACACTTCGTGTCCATGTTAGGTAAATAATGTAAAATTGAATTTCATATACATGTACATGTATGTACACGTAGTTTGAAAATGAAGTAACTAAATACAGTTGTGAGTTAAATACACATAGAAAGCTATACATACATGTACACACACAAAATAATTAAAGGTATACACATTATCGTAACATGACTCACGTAACATTTGTTGTATATACCGTTACGTACATGTAACATGTATATGTATATGTATATCCAACAGCCCTTCAGAATGGGTTCTAGAATTTTAAAATAATCTACTAGCCCAAGTCCAAAATTCACTAGCCAGGCTTATAGGGCTACAGTATTCTAGAACCCATGTTCTAGTCTAGAACAGCAAAACATTATACTGAACATCTAGTCTTAAGGATTGGATATAAATCATGAATGATTTTGATGAAGTTGAATAAAGATGTTAAAAAGTCAATTTCTAGTTTGCCTTGTATGTGGTGGCAAGAGGCTTCTAATACCATGTGTCAAAATAACTGAGTCTGACACCCTCTTACTCTGGGCTACGTCCGTTCCCTTATAGATTTTGTAGGGATATAATTTATGTGAAAGTCGCTTGATTCAATCAATGGCATTAGTTAGTTATAACTTATTTAAGTGCTTATATCCAATTAAGTTTCAAGCACGTCTGTCATTGTCATGCAGTAAACAGCTGCCTCGACTGCCTGTCCAGGACAGAAGTTAGTGTTAGTATGGGATATAAATCAGGAATAATTTTGATGAAGTTGAATAAAGTTGTTAAAAAGTCAATTTCTAATACCATGTGTCAAATTAACAGTCTGACATCATATAGTTAATTATTTATTATTAAATATACTCTTGTGATGTTACATTGTATTTCAAACAATTTTGAATTTTACTACTCATTTAAATCAAACAGAAATCTGTTATGGATTGTTCGAATACGCCTGCCTGAGGTTCAATAGGTCAATGGATCGATCCTCCTTGATGGAACTGTTTGGTTATTTCACGTTCCAACCAGTTATCTTTTATGTGCACTTTCCAGACAGGATAGCACACACGACAGCATTTGATGGACCAGTCGTGGTTGACATTTTGGAACAGGAAATAACCCAAAGGGGTCCACTGGGAAGGATCGATCATTCGACCCATCGAACCTTGGGTGACCCTCTTGCTCTGGGCTACCTCCGCTCCCTTATATATTTTTTAGGGATATAATTTATGTGAAAGTCGCTTGATTCAATCAATGGCATTAGTTAGCTATAACTTATTTACGTGCTTATATCCAATTAAGGTTCAAGCACATATGTCATTGTCATGCAGTAAACAGCTGCCTCGACTGCCTGTCCAGGACAGAAGTTAGTGTTAGTATGATAGAGGAAACCCACTACTCTTGATGAGGGATCTTTTATATGCACTTTCCCACAGACAGGTTAGCACATACCACGGCGTTTGTTAAACCAGTTGTGGCCACTGGTCGGTATAAGTTGTATTACACCTACCCAATGAGTCTGGCAGAGCACTCACTAGAGGGGTTGGAGTCGGAAAGTAAGATCCACGAACAGGATTCGAACACTCTTCCTACCAGCCTGTAGTCCGTACATTGGCTAAACTAACTACCATTATAAATTCATAATGATTCTACTCAAGATATCAACCGGTTCCTATCAACCATGTGTGTCGGTTTTTAAGCAGTATGAGTCTATGACGGAGAAAGAATACATGTAATGTTACATCAGAGGTAAATTTGGTACAGATAGGCCTACATTGGCTACAAGTTCAACAAGTGAACGTTGAAAATACAAAATATAAATAATAAAACTACATTGTTTTACCTGTTTGGATGTTTCGCCTTCGCCTGGTACGTCCATTACGGCATACAACTATCTATCAATAATTTCCTCAGGTAGCAATAAATTACTCCCGATAGCTGCGTCAACGGGCCAGTCAGATTCAGTCGTGCAGACGACGAATTCACTCTCGGAAAGCCGAGCACGGTTACAAGACAAGCCACACCTGTTTGAACGGTCTTCTTTGATCACGCATACAGCGATAAGACTGAAATATCCAATGTCATGTTTGTAGTATGAGTTTTGTAGCACTGAAACAATCTCTGGCCAAACGATCAAAGCAAGTGGGTAGCGTTGCGACAAGACTAGTTAGCGACAATGTGAATACGGTACCGTTACAATAGCGCCGATACCTGCTGACGCTCCGCAGACCACAAAGAAACCGACCGTCACGTGGACGCTTTGACATTAAGCCGCGCGTATATTCCACATTCAACACTGGTGGAGAGTTTCAGTAAAGTAGACGAATATTTAAGGGGCCGGAGAACAAGGGGGTGGGTGGGACTTTATTAGTTGTTTTTTTACCAAAATATGGCTTTTTATTATATAATTGTTTTATTTTCACTCGTGGGACCCCACTTCCACTCCCTCCTGTGCAGTTTTACCATGCTCTGTGGCACCTGCATGTGTTACCGAACCAGGTGCCATTTTCACACTAGCTGTGGACATAAACGTAAATAGAGAGGTTTAGATGGCTTACAGTTAGTAAAACGGCAATAACAGAAACAAATAAATATAATATATAATTCGCAGAGGATCGTTCCTCTATTCTGGCGCCAAAAGTTTCAGCTCTTTCGCGCGTGCAGACAATAAATAGCACTCACCTCTAACGACAATTTTTTAAACTTGCCGTTAGTATATTAATTTTTGGCGTTTAACGTTTAACGTAAGTAATATAATGATAATAATTCGCTTAGAATCATATACTAAATTCATGCAATTATCTATTTTGTGCTCTTTTAACATATATAAATTTTATATAAAGTTTAGTTGTGTACAATTCGCTTCACCTTATCGTCACGTGATCGTGATTTTCGCGCTAAGATATTGTTTCTCATTGAGAGGGGTGACTGCGTCGTTCAGTCCCCACCGATCCACCCCTGCTGCGTACAGACTTTAATTTCAATATATTGATGTGACTGATGGTTCTTAAAATAGTCATGTATACATTTATAAACATGATTTTATATTAAAATTTGTTTGTTTTATATTGTGCGAAACTGCGTACATAATTATGTTTATTATGTATAATATATCTCAATAATTTGTTTACTGATTGTTTGTGTTCTCCTTAAATCAGTCTAGTAGTGTAAGCTAATTAATTATATTACCTTATTTTAGGTGCGAACGTTTGAAACTGACTACCGTGTGTGAATCTTCCAACTGTATACATAATTCCTCATGAATTTAAACGTCATTCAATTGTTCTAAGCGTGTCGTTGTTCCACCTAGTTACAACCTGATTTTGCTCCAACTGAAATGAGTTTCATTTCTTCCCAAAATTGAATTTGCAGGTAGGCCTACTTTTTTTAGAAACTCAAACACAGAACTATTTATATTAGTGGTGAGAAACAAGTTAATTTTCACACACAAATATTGTTGAGCGTCCATGTTGTGAACTGGAACCATTAAGATTCCAGCTGTACATTCAGACGTCTGTGCAGGTGGACGGGTTGGGGTGAGGTAGGTGGGGGGTAGATCCTGCTCGAATTATGGGTTATTTTTTTACGTTAAAAACCAATTCGGCATACAACTGTTTTAGGTAACATTATTTTTTAAATGATGCTCTCACTAAACCCCACCCCACCCAACACCCACACACACACCACGCCGGTAATATTTCTGAGAACGCACATGGAATCTTACCACTAGGCTAGGGGGCCTACGTCTAACCTGAACATTGATTTACTAATGTTTTAATCTTTAAAAAATCTTGACAACGTGCATTATTTTATGTCTAATAAATAACATGTCAGAGTTCTTTATAAAAGAAAAAACAAATAAACCCAGGGCTTTGCAATAATCAACGCTTATATGCCTCCTCGTTATTTATTCATGACATACTACTCACCTATGTAATATTATATATAGTTTCTTATTCAAATTTGCATTTCTGCCAATTTTTCGCCAAGTAGTCACCCTAAGGGCGTATATTACAAAGAGTATATGAACGACAAAGGTCAAACATACATCCATATGTAAGCAATTCGCAGGAAAGAAACCGTTTTGATATATATCAGTGCCAGTGTATTACTCATGAGTAGTGTGAGTCACAAGTCGTCGTACAGTTCCTGTTAACCAGGTGGCGGCGGCAAAGTCTCGTCATGGCGTATGACAGACAGCCAGTATGAGATGAATATTTAATACCACGGACAATAATAGACCGATGCGTGAATAAGACACATTCGCATTTACCTTGATGATTCAACACGCGTGTTCAGTTCAGGGCGAATTAGCATTTTGTTATGTAACACTTTGCGTTCTTTGAAAGAACTGATGTGTGAAACTCCATTGACCACCTGTGGGACTTAATAAAATTAGTCTTAATAACAAGGTTTTCCTAATAGTGAGTTAATATTTAGTAATAAACAGTGATTCCGATCTAGTGGTCTTTATAGTGGGGTGGTTTTTAAACAGGGGTGGTCTTTATGGGGGGGGGGGTCTTACTGTAATTATAAAAGTGTTGTCATTAATTTTAAAATTTAGTAATACACGATAATAATGGACACAACAGAGATAATATTTTTGTCTCTGTAAAAGTGGTATTTCATATACATGTATTATTTATATTTTATTATTTCTATATTTATTACGTGTTTGTAAAAATAAATATTAAAGTATAAACATCAAAATACTAAAAAATAAATAAACAAAAATATATAATTTAACTTGTAAATATCCTGCCAAAATATATATAATAATTATTGTGTTGGTTTGGTAAGTTCGATGTCGGATGGGTGTGTGGGTGGTGAACAGGTTCTGCGTGGAATCCAGCTGTGAGACTTTTAAGTTTGTAAGGAGATAGATTTAGCTCAGCGCTTTTACATCCAATCGAGGTATAAGTGATAAGGATGTTTCAAACGATCCACCCCAACCGTCATCCGTTTCACCCAGTCATCTATGACTGGTAGTGGTACATCAAACACTGTGTTATATACTATCCTGTCTGTGGGAAAGTGTATGTAAATGATCCTGTGCTGCTAATCGGTGAAAGTAGCATGTGGCGGCAGTGAACTTCTTCTGAAACTGTGTCAACATAACCGTGGGTGATTAATTATTAATCAATGTGCTCCACTTATATTAAGTTCCATGGTGAAAATTTCTAAATACTGATCAAGGTAGGCGACAGATACCATATAAATATTACGATACCCATAAGACACGGAGAGCCAGGATTCTCAGTGCAATGAAATCAAACATCAAATTTACAATGTATGTGCTTTGATGCTTAGCGTAAGTCAAAGAACAAAACAAACGCTTTCTAACAAACCTTTGTCACAATAATTTCCAGTATAGATTTTGGCGACATGTGTAGCGTTTGTAATCCACATGTACCATGTGCTGCCCGCTGGTAGCTGCGTCCCTGCTGTACAAGACGTGGTGCCGACTACACAGACGTATTGTTATAGTTTTTAGTTATTTTCCCCCCATCATGCCCATCATGATTTGATTCCAGATAAAATAAAAGTGACACAATTAGATAGTTTACTGTATTAAAAGAAGTAGTCGATGAGGGTGTTGGACCCTCTCCAACAAACAAAATGAAAAATAGATCCTCTTCAAGAAAATGTAAGACATTTAAAGTTTAAATGCTTTAAAATGCGTTCTTCGGGAATAATCCTAGCAGCTCATTTGGAAACGTCGTGCTGGGGTGTCGTTAAACGTTAATCATTCATTCATTTGGAAACGCATATGAAACGAAAAAAAGGTGCATTGTTTTCTTTGTATCGACGACTATAACGGGGCCCGTTCCATTATAAAGCTTTTGAAATGTAGATTCTCTAAAACGCTTTCTTCGGGAATTCTAGTAGCGGCCGATTTAGAAATAATGCACATGAATTGATAACAAGGGTTATTGTTTTCTTTCTAACGGGACAAAGGTGACCTTTCCTCAGAACATGTTCGATTGTAGATTCTTTAAAACGTATTCTTCGAGAATTCTGGTGGATCATTTAGACATACAGTACATGAACATGAAGTAAAAATGGAGCATTGTTGTCTCCATTGTCAAGCGAGTCTGGCTGCTCATTCGAGTTACAAGCTGTTAACATAGAAAAGGGGCACTTGTTTTTAAAAAAAGGGCACCCAACCTCGTATCTGAGCATGCCGGAAATTTAATTAGTAGCAATGCTTTTTAACTTCAAACATTTCAACGGAGTCCAATATAACATTTCAACGGAGTCCAAATTATATTGTACATAACAGGGGCATAATTGTAACTTAGAACAGTAGTAGGCAGACACCCATTCCTTAATGTTAGTCGTACCGGCCACGTTTGTGTCACATGGGTATTTAGAAGTGGTGAGGGAAAGAGTCGTACTATCCCATGGGAATTTTGTTTAAAAAGGAAGCGTAATAGGTCTACTCTTGTAAACACATACATGTATTAATTTTTGCTATTGTATTTCCACTTTTCCCCATAAAAGCCGTGTGCGTTTATGTCACTATTAACTTAGACGGAAGCGGTTTTTTGCTTAATGGCATACAGCATGTTATGGATCAGTTCTGTATTTTAACCCACGTGAGTTGTTAGTGTTACAGCCAGTAGCCTACTATGAAAGAAAACAAACAAAGTTTTCAATTGTATGCAATCAATGTAAACAAATGAACCAGAACAAAGGTTTAGTTTTGTTTGTGATTTATTCACATAGCAGGTAGTTAGTTTCATAAACTGACCTACTAAAATGTACAAACTGTTCAGCAACATTGTTATTGCAGTTAACATGTCTTCTACATCCCTTCTTTCATAATGTTATGGGCTCACCAATACAGCTACAAGTTACAAACACAGGTAAAAATAATGAAACATGAAGCAACCAGTCTAATATGTTCAAGGCCTGCCTAACACGTTCAACACGTCTTGTCCAATAATATCAAACACGGTAACATGTATAACCACTGTCTAATATGTTCAACAACAGTTAGTGTTTAATCATGTTTAATACCTGCCTAACATGTTCAACACCCATCTTAACATGTTCAACATCTGTCCAAGATATTCACCACTTGTCTAACATGTTCAACATGTGTTACATGTTCAGTACCTGCATAACATTTTCAACACCTGTCTGACTGTTCAAGGTACATGTAGGTGTCGGTTTTTTCTGTTTACTTTACCTGAAGTATCAAATGTATAGAAAAGCTAAACAATTAATTACCCAGGAATAAATATAATGAAGTATGAAGTTAAATGTGGAAATTGTCCAAATACCAACAGAATATTTTAACAGTTCATACTAAAAATAGTACACAAATGGACAAAACATTTCAATATAAAATTGGATACAGTTTGGCTAAGGGATACAGCATAAATACACTGTAACAGATATCTTTACAATTTGAACAATGTAAAAATATTGATAAACTCTGAATCAATGTTTTTATTTGAAAAGCAATTCAAACATAGCTTTTACCTCCTTCCTGAGTTCTGAAAATTTGTTTGGATTGTAAAAAAACAATAGTATTTATGCACATTCCCTAAATGTTCAGGATTGCCCAGCAAACACTGATATGGGATTTTAAAGTGGTGAAATGTTTGGGATTTCCCAAAACATACCAACCTACTATAAATTTCAAGTTTTCCAAACCTAATAACTAATATTTTGGTGACAAGTCGTCAAGAACAGAAATGAATTTCCGAATGTAATGAGCCCATAGCAATATGAGAAGTTGCTGATTATTGGTGTTTCTATTTACACGTCCTATTATACTAGCTGTACAATGACCAGTATACATTTCTAGTTTTCTACATTTAAAGCTTGATTAGTACACTATTTAAAATACAAGATAAAACTCTTGTAGATAATCGTGTTTAAAAGTCTAAGGAAACATTGAGAGAATATGAGAAGCACCATTAGAAAGCATCAAATAACAGAACTGAGGTCGACTGTCGTCAGCCTAATAGCCTCTAGATTTTCTAACTATGTAAATGTATGTTTATAAGTAATCAGTCAGTTTTTTGGCTCTGTATTTATAGGCTCTGTTACGTATCTGTCAATACAACAATAAACAAACAAAATTGTCCATTTTCAACTACGCAAAAATTAATTAAATTGTTTTATACATAAAAAAATAAAACTGTTTGCTTTATACCACATGCAATTGCGTATAATGCCAAAGGCAGTGTGTCTAGCTTGTTTAGATACGTAACAGAGGCTATAAATTAAATGCAAAAACTGCAGGCCTGATTCTCTTTAACATCCTTCTCAACATGAAATTATATACCAGTATGAGTTAGTTGTCTTCCCTACGAGTGTGTACACAAACACATGCACTTTTTGGAAGAGTTTTCTATGAACTATTGATCTTGTTAATATGCCCCTTCCAATGTTTTCAGCATTTTCAGGTCTTGTAAAGAGTATTACTTTTGAACATCACCCCGCTCCACACCCAACGTAGCACATGTATATCAACATTTTATAATAAACATACTAAAATGATTCAATGTTCCATAAATACACTGGTTTGAATGGGAAATAGCCCAACAGGTCTAACGTGGATCAATCCATCGACCTCTTGAACCTCTTGGTGGAAATTCTTGCGCCGAGTTACGTCCCAGTTCTTTCCAAAGATACTGACTAAGTAATACAACTCAATAATCAATCCTTTTATTTGAACAAATACCACCCACAAACATCTATATTTTGTGACAAACCGAACAAATCCCTGTAGTACGGTACTTTGTTTGACCATGAAAATGTTGAAAACATTGAATATTGCATTAATTGTGTTTTATTCCTGTTACCAATTATTTTAAGTAGAAGGAATGATAAATGGACGATAAAAAAATTACTCAGTTCAGAGTTGTGATATTATGATTTACGCACACTCATTGATAATAGTATAAAAATCCTTTGCAAATTTGTAATTCTACACGGTTATCAACTGATCATGATTAATTATAATTTCAGACAACACTCGGGATGCTTCATCTATCCATTTCACATTTGTTGGTAATGTGTAAAGTTGGTTTCCGAGTTGGAAGGAATAATTCATACATTTACTGACACAGGACAGTAACTAAATGAACACAGAAGTTATATGAGACATACATTTGCTATATGGACAGTCACCAATGGCCATGGCAACCATATCACACATCATAGTTTGCTATGTCTTGAGGTAAATTAAAGGTATTAGAACAATCTATTTGCAAAGGTTTGCAACCACGGTTTAAATCTTCTTGTAATGCATGCACTAAGAAAAATGTGTTGTAAGGTTATCAATACATGTACTATTTTCTCATACAAAACGGCCAAAAGTTAAAAACGACTTATCAGTGAGTAGATAAATATTTGTGGCAACATTTCAGATCTTGTGAAGCACATTGCATATTAATTATAATTTTTACCTTCTCAAATATCCCATCCCAATTGTTACAAAATCGAAAAGTCCTACGGAAAAAAACCTGAGTACAAATTACAATAAATATGGTATTAGATGAATAGGAAAATGTTTTTTTTATGTAAGTGATGGGAGCAAATAACAATACATATATGACTTTAACATTACATCCTGCAAATCCTATTCAAAAATGGTCCACAAAATATGGCAGTGGTTTGTGAGACACCGAAGCATTGTCAAGTCGTCTCCCCTTAATACCAGACTGGAAATAATGCCTACACTTTCAACTCTAGTTGGTCCTTAGCACTACCAAGCTGGAAAATAAGATATACAAATATTGGTCTTTTAGCAGTTGCTACATAAGCAACACTTGTCTGGTAAAAACATAAATAATGATCAGATATCACAAACATTTCCTTCAACAGTTTCTTAATATTGTGTTGTTGTTAAGAGCTGGATCTGCTAGCAATTGTTTGTCCTTCGTGTAAACAATATGTAAACAATTTGTTTACTGCTGCCATCATCATCATCATCATCATCATCATCATCATCATCATCATCATCATCATCATCATCGATTCTTGTCTTGAGAACTTTTGTTCTGTGTTTCAACAGCAATATACATTGGTTTTTTAATGTATACAGAGTGTGTTGTAAAGTCTAGACTATTTCAACAGCAATGTACATTTTTTTGTTGATGTAGTATACATACTGATTATATTCTAATGTTCTAATGTTCATTTCAACAGCAACATGCATTGTTTTATTGATGTACATTGTTTTGCTGATTGCATTTTTAGGTCTTGGATGTCAGAAAACATGCTTAAGTTTACATTATCAGTCGAGTAGCCAGATACTGAGCACTAGAAACAACTTCCGAGACCGAGTGAATCTTGTTCAACCCTTTAAGTAAAATTGACCTATCGGTACGCAGTACTTTAGTAGAATAATTTGTGCATAGCGAATGCCCTTTTGCAAACAAAGCTTGCATCAAATTCACACAAATGCTTTCTTCTATTGTCACGTTTAACAAGCATTTTCTATGCTAATCAACACGAAGTATGCCTGGCTCTCATTCACATTGCATCTACGACACGGGTAGAAAATAAAACACAGAATAAGAAAGAATTGCACATCAACACGAGCTGCTCTTGTATCCGGTCAGCTCCGTGGGTTTGACCTTAGGTCGGGGTGGTCCGGTGATGCCATTGCGTGTCTGTGTGGTGTTGTAGCGTTCTTTGAGTTCATTGAGCGCCTGCATGAGTTTGGAATTAGCACTGTCGAGCGTCTGTATGCGTCGCTCCTGCGTGTCTATCACCTGCTGCTTCTGATTGACGATCTTCTTCATTTCCTGCTGCTCGCTCTTCAGTTCGTCCTCGATGGATACCAGTCTGCTGAAATAAAACAAGCAAAGATTGAAGACTGCTTACAAAACAACGTACGCTGGACAGTGATTATGCTACATCACTAGATCTCACATGAATGCAAGATAGTGAAGAGCAAGATGTAAAAGAAATTATGTGGTTTCACACAAATGCATAAAACATTTTAGAAAAATTATTAGTCCATAAACACTTTCCACCTTTTTCTCTCTCATATTTAGATAAAATACCCAACTCACTGCTGAGAAAATACTTCCTAATTGGTGTCCTTCAGTTAAATAAGAGTGTGCGAAGAGAAACATTAATTCGCATGTGCAAGTTAAACAGTATTCTCCGAGTATTCTCTAAATCCGCCAACGTGTACCCACCTGCTGATGATGGTTTTCATCTGATCCTCCTTCTCGGCCTGCTGTTTCTTCATGCGGTCCTCGCTCTCCTCCAGACGGTACTGCCACTCCTGGATGATGTGCTTCGTGTCCTGCTCGTGATACTGCAGGCGATCCTCGGCACTCTGCAGCCGAGACTGAGCTTCGTCCAGCTGGGACCGCAACGTCACAACCTCACTCTCAAACTGCAATAACAGTAATAACATGCCAGTTAAATTAATCATGTCAAACTTCGGCACTCTGTAAATGACACTGAGCTTTGTCCAGTTGACACTGCAATGTCATAACATCATTTTAAAACTACAAACAATCAAACTGCAAAGAATAGTAAGATTAACAGTCAAACCTGCTTCATCTGTCACTTACATTTTCTAATATTCTGGCTCATCTTTTTAAACTGAGATAGTAAATATCATAAATTTTCAATCTGAAGACATTTTATCTTACATTCTTTAATAAATAAATAAATGACTAAATTCTGTAATCTCAAATAATTAAAATTAAGTCTTTCAATATTACAGCCATCTAATTGGTTCAGTTACACCAATGAAAAAATAACACACTACAGGAACTAATTCAGTTTGTGTAGCAAAAGGGTGCTAACCATGCACATTAAATTCAATATAGGATTAGCTCCCTTGATGGATATCTTAACTCGCATGACCCAACTTTGAAACATTTTAAGTATGGAAATGTTAAAATTTAAATCATATTTAATAAGGGAATAATGGATTACACTGAAGAAATTCTTCACAACAGAATGTTCTTAATGATAATTCTATTTAAAAAATAAGCAAACAACGTCTTGCTTCTCTTCGTCGTCATGTGACCATCCTTTTAATGCCAAAATAATGACTGATCCCCTTTAAAATGGCACATGATCTAGCCTTGTATGAGAGACTCTCAGGACACAATTACTTGTAAAACCTTACTAAACTATCATCAATAAAATACTAACAAACAGCAAGACGAGAACTAATTTTTCTTACATCCAAAATATTTTAGAAACCTAACAAACCTCTTGTTTGATCCGTTCTTGCTCCTGCAGTTTGCGTTGTACAGAACTGATTCCCATGTGTACTGAACTGTTGGGCGAGTGTCGTCGTGAACTCCACGACAACCCGTCTTCACGCGAGAACTGTCCCAGCGAGCCCGAACTGCTCGAATGTGTGTGCAACGGTGTGCTCGTTTGCGATATCACAGAATCTGTGGCAGTCCTCCTCAAACCTTCACCTTGTCTCTGATTGAAACAACTGAAATCCATACTGTGCGAAAGCTGATACGGACGAACACAACCACGATCCTGTGGCATCGTGTCGTAGAAGGAACAACTGCGATCTTGTCGCGG
>JAULBR010097872.1:0-11506 GCA_032355825.1 Melanodrymia aurantiaca
TTCGACGATCGACTACGATGCGCATGCGCGGAAGCCATTTTCTGTTAGTAGGGCCTTATTCGATTGGACGAGGATACTGGGTTCGAATCCCATTGATTCGTGGCATATAATTATGGGGTTTTAATCCTAGTACCAGCTCCAACCCAGTGCGAGTGCTCTTCAAGGCTCAATGGATAGATGTACTTCCACTTACATGTACCAGTGTACACAACTGGTTTAACAAAGGCTGTGGTATGTACAGTCATGTCTGTGGGAAAGAGCGTATAAAAGATCCCTTGCTACTCTGATTTCTTCCATCGTCATACTAACACTAACTTCTGTCCTGGATAGGCAGTCGAGGCAGTTTGACTGCATGATCGTGAAAGACGTGATTGAACCTTAATTGAATTTAAGCACCAAACAAAACTTTGCCAAACTTTTCCGTTTCCGGTTTTTTCAAGTTCCGTGTTTGGCATTCGATACATCTTCCTTCAAACAACTAACAGCGATATAAAAAAAAAGCTTAAAGGATGTTCTCTCGGACTAGCCCTACTCATAAAAAAATAAACAAGTGACCAACTAACTATCGGTGCTTGCAAAGTTCTGTTTTTTCTTTTTCTTGTCCTCATGTGTGTACTCGATTATACACGTAATTATAAACGAACTACTGAAAAGAGACTATGGTAAAGTCACGTGACCTGTCATGTGAGTCCATTCGAAGACCAAAACAATACTTTATTGAAAATATCGTGGAACAGGATGTAAATTTTTATGATTTGTGTTATGTGTAAGGTGATGAAGTTGAACCAATCTGATGACATTTACATTTCACCAACTCCGGGCAACTGACACCGGTTGTACTGTGGAATAGTGTATGCACATGACATTGATACTACGAGGAGATAACATAAGAAGACCATGATCATGGCAGAGATGCTGTTCAAAGTTATTATTATTGGGGATCCAACAGTGGGCAAAACATCATTTGTTCAACGCTATGTGAATGACTCGTATCGCAAAGATTACAAGATGACAATTGGAGGTACAATCAATTGTTTATTTATTAATTAATTAATTATATTCTTAAGCATAAGTCCATAGTATACAGGACATAGCGCAGTGCAAGAGCATCTGCCTGAGGCTCGATGGGTCGATCTTCCTCAGGGGATCCGTTGGGTTATTTCCTGTTTCAACCAGTGATCCATGACTGGTCTATCAAAGGCCGTGGTGTGTGCTATCTGTCTATGGGAAAATGCACATAAAATATCCCTTGCTGTTATGTGGCGGCAGGCTTGGTGTGTGCTATTAAATAATTAATTCTTAAACAGGATCACTACAGTGTTTAATGTATCACCCGACACTTAATTATTATACAAAATAGTGCAATGAACAATCTTACTGTGGACCAATGTTTTTACATAAAATGCAATTTGAACTTGCCCCCATTTCCAAACATTGTGCAGATTGTGAAAAACATTGATGCACAGTCTCTAAGATAGAGCATCTGTCAGGTGCTAACATTGAATGGTCAATCGTACACAGTAGATCTGTTGTGTCAAAATGCATTATTATAAAGGTTATTTAGTTAGTTATAACTTATTTAAGTGCTTAAATATCAAATTAAGGTTCAAGCACGTCCAGCTGACTCGATTGCCTGTCCAGGACAGAAGTTAGTGTTAGTATGAGAGAGGAAACCTGCTACTCCAAACTGATACTTGTAGCAAGGGATCTTTCATGCACTTTCCCACAGAAAGGTGAGCACATACCAAGGCCTTTGTTAAACCAGTTGTGGACACTGGTCGGTATAAGTGGTATTACACGGGGAATTTACACCTACCCATTGAGCCTGGCGGAGCACTCACTCTGGGTTGGAGTCGGAAAGTGAGATCCACCCACAGGATTCGAACACCGTTCCTACCAGCCTGTAGTCCGTGGCGTTAACTACTACACCACGTAGACCGGCTTGCTACACTGACAAATGAAAAATTTTAATAATTTTTTGTTGGCATAGTAATTAATAGTTTATCAAGCAGAAAATCTGTACCTTCCTATTAAGATTACGATTCTAGTTGCCTAGTAAATGTGTAATTACTTATTGATTTAAGCTCAGAATCTGTTCACAAAGGACAAATGCTTGATATATTGAACATTGGTTTAGTGCCAACATGTATTATAATATAATACGTATCGATTATTAATAGCTATTTAGAGAGTACATTGTGTTATGCCACCTAGTTTAAACAACGAGAACAGAACATTTATTGTTGTATTGAACATTGATGTTCAGCTCAGTGCAGATTTAAATGATTTCTATTGGTAAGTGTTTATATATATATGTGTGTGTGGGTACATGTAAAATTAGGAGATAACCCGACAGTGTTTACCGATTGCTAGTTTTACCGTCGCAAATGTAAAACCACCAAGAGATGTTGCCAAATCTCAAAATAAAGAACTGTTTTTTTCGTTTGTTCGGTTTTCTTTAAATTCCATATTAAATTCTTTTATGTTAAGAATGGAATTCCTCCAGCTGATGATTTTGTCAAATTAAAGCAGGTGGTTATGTCATTGGAAAATCAAAGGGATTTTTAATGCAGTATTGTAAATAGTAAATTGAGAATTTTATTCAGTTGATGTTACGTTTGTTTTAGCCTGTGTATGTCTGAGTTTCTTTTGGCATCGTATAGGACTTTGTTGTTCATTTTTAACTTGACTTACACTTAAATTTACATGTACTGCGGATTTCCTGAATTTCTTCAAATTCTCCTGCTATATATTTATATATGGCAGACATACTAATTATATAACTGTCATTTATTATATATTAGTGTGTTTGTAAATAGATAGATGAGAGAGTGGCTCATGTGACACCATTTTTTGTACTGAATGTGTTTACTCTGAAAATTTACATTTTATTACATGTATTATTTATTTTATTACAAAATACTTGAAGTGCTTGTATATTCAATAAGTTGCTTTTTGAAAATGCTAAAGTTCATTGTTGGTAAATGTACTGGATAATATCCTGTGTATATTTTGTTTATTACTAAACATAATTATTCTGTATGTACACTGATAATATCAATCTTTCATTGTAGTGATTTCGTTACCTGGAACTGGTGTTCATGACACAGAAACAAACAAAAATCTCACAGAGAAAAGTCCAAGAATGGCAGATTCGAGAGACAGAAAAACTCGACCGCCTTCTTCGAAACACTCCAGTAGAGAGAAATCTCAATACCTGACACCATCCATACACAAGGGCGGCCCACAATTCAACAGATCGGCTACGGATATGGTCAGCTATGAGGATCTTATAGTGGCACAATATTTAGATGAGCTGAGAAGAGCAAAAAGTGAAGTCCGAAAAGAAAGAGAGTAAGAAAATGTTTTATTATACCACTGTGAAATTCTTCAATTGATGTGATATGTTTAGCATTCATCACAATGTTATGAGCTGATTTATGAAGGGCATGACCTTGTCCCATTATGTCACAATTCCCCCATTGTATGACACATTCTGTCCAGAAAAACCGTCTGAGGACAATATTTCTATCTGTTCGTTTCTACTGTTAAAATGGGGTTTTTCTCTTTTTTTTAACAACATAGCATGTTGTAATAAATAGAACACTATATTCACGTCCATAAGAAACCTATTATATTACAATACAACTTTCGTTGTTGTTTGTTTTAAAAAAGTTTTACTGTTGAAAGAAAATAGTAGTATCAGTGATATACCATGTTTTAAAAGTTGTATTGTCCCCAGTACACTTGCTAGTGTCTTGGTTTATGGTTTACCTCATACTGCATATCAAAGATATTTTAAATAAATTTTGTCAATTTTTATATTATATTGTTAATATTGTTAAAATGTTATATCCCTATTAATTTTTCTTATAACACTTTTATATCTAGGGTTCCACCATCACCATACCTACAGCGACTTCCACACTCTCACTTGTATGCGCAGATGAAGTACGGCAAACGAAGACCTATGTCTGCCTGTTCGTCATCTCGTACCAGACAATCAGGAAAACCCAAAATTGATGCTAAATTTATTGCGGACCCTAACCTGTGGGATCCAGAGAGCCCAAGACATGAAAAATCTCGCCTGAAAGGCCGACCAGCAAGTGCCCCAGCTAAGAGGACGCGGTCAGTAATTCTTTCTGATTTATTTTATGGTTGTAATATCAATAAATTTTTAACTTTTAAAAATAAAAATGTTTAAAAGTTAAGTGATATTGGTGTTCCTCTTTGATGAGTTTTGAAAAATCTTAATGTTATGGCTTTTGACAACATTAACTTCATTTTGGCGTGGCTGATTGTTCTCATTTGAAGGAGAAATCTTGAATATAATTGTACCTTTCAAGCTTTGTATATCTATGTGTATGTGAGTGTACATACATACATATATACATACATACATGCATGCATTTTTTGTTTTGTTTTTAGACCGATATCTGGTGCTTCCTCAAATTACAGTATTTATGGGATGTACCGACCTCTTTCAGGTAGGTTGGAAGAAATAACTTTTACATTTACATTTAAAATGCAATATACATGCTGTTTGGTTTGGAAACGTAAATTAAACAAATTAGTAATTTAACTATTCTTGCATAAAATAATCATTATTTAGCAAAAAGTAAACCGTAAAACAATGTTTTAAACAAATTACAAACAAAATCTCTAAAAGATATATATTTTTGTATTGCAATTAAAATAAGTTTGCTTAATGAGAACACTAAAGCTCATTGATTAATTAATCGTTTCATTTTAGCACTTTTGGGTGCAAATTTATGAAGGAGAAGTATATATTATTTGTGTATTACGAAAACACAGTTCTTGAGTACATGTGTAATAATTATTGATATACAGCACAACAAACAATTGCTGTATTCATTTGCAATGGCATATAACAGTAAAGTGTTATACATTCCATGTTTATGTGTCTGCTGATTCCTCATAGTGTAATCGTTTGATATTATTATCAGGCAAGAAGACAAAATCTCTATATCGCCATCAGCCACATACAATTCGAGTGACAGCATACAAGAATGGCTCAAGAGATATATGTTACAGAGCTGCTGCTCCAACTATGAAAATGGTAATTAATAATAACCTGTGACAGTATTTATGTGCTTTATTATGTATTTGAACTGTTTAGTGTTCGAAAAATTCAGATTAAGTTTTGTAGTAATGTGTTTGCAACAGATATAATACTCAATTCCAAGCAATATATAAGCAAACTGATACCGTATATCTTTTATATATATAAACAACATTTAATAAATTTATTCTTTGTTCAAGATGAAAACAGGATAGTGATAATGTTATTGATTTAATGACAGATTTGTGACTAAAAAATCTGTGGCAGATGATTACCTTTAAGATTTAATTGTGGTAAAAATATTTTTACTTATTGATAATAATTTTGCAAAGGATAGCCTTGATTCATGAAATTAATAAACATTGAAGTTTTTATAATTCTTAGCATAATATCCAGTTTTAATTCATGCGATTTGAAATTATTTTGCACAAGCAATTGAATCACTAATTTGAAATATTTTTGTACACATACAACTATTCTATATGCTAAAATTACTGTCACTGTTATATTTAATCGAAAAGTACTTTCAGGAAAGGAGATAAAGAAAATCAAATTTTTTAATTGAATTTTCTGCATATTTCAGCTATTGGAATTTTTAACAGACAAGTTGAATTTGGGATTTGCGGCTCGTAGGATTTTCCTTGAGGATGGTATTGAGGTTTTTGAAGCAAGAGACATTCCACCATATGCAGAAATATATGTTTCCATGGGCGAACCATACAGAGATCCACAAAAACCAACGAAAAGTAATGAATGCTATAAAATTTCTAGTGATCTGCTATTTTCAGTTATTTCCTACATACACACAAATAATACCCATTTACAGTTAGTACTGTATTGATTTTTTATTTATTTTGGCACTTACAGATGTTGTTATGACAATGAAAATTGTTTGCTTTGTGCAATGTTTTATGATGAAGATGAATTCTGGACTAATGTCTATTTACTTTCTTCTTCAGGAAACCTGATTTTACGCAATGGAGCAATCTGGACGTTGTCTGGAATTATACTTCCAGAAGAAGGAAAGAAGAAGAAGACAAAGCCAAAGTTATCCAAGCACTGGAGGTAATACATAATGCAATAGTTCATACACTTGCATTATTACACAAATTATGAGTTGTTAGTTTGTTCTATAAAAGTGATGCTAGCTAATATACAAAGTTTACACGCTGGCTGGGATTTCCAGTTAATTTGAAACTTTAAAGGGACTAGAAATTATCAAAATTCAAGATGTTTCATGCCTAACTCCATCTTCCATACTATTTGATATATATATATATGTCAGTGTGGATAAAAGTAATATATGAACTTTCACTAGACTTATTTTTTTTTATTATAATCATGTTCTTAATTTGCAATATTTTATTGATGCAGAACACTTATTGAACAGAAGAAAGTGCGGATCATTATTTATAGGAATGGATCGAGTCAGGAACCTGCTGAAGTTGTTGCAGATCTTGAAAAACTTGAAGAGGTATGGAGAAACCATATTTTCAGCATTGGTTGTTTGCTTGTAACCACCTTCTACCGGTATTTATTTCAAATTAATTACAAAGTCATGCAATTGGTGCTGGAAAAATCTATCTGGTCTGCTAGTTTAAATTTCCTTTTGTTTTGTAAATGCATGTTATGAAGACTTCTTGAATATTTGTTGTTTGTTTAGTTCCTTGTGGACTGCACAGCCAGATTGGACATGCGAACTCATGCCAGAGTTTTATATGACTGGGAAGGAAGGGACATAACTGATCTTGTCGACAGTAAGTATTGTGTTAAATTCTTTGTTCATGAAAATTTAATTATGCCTTTTTTTAAAATTAATTAATATTTTCCTCCTTCCTCCATTTAGAGAGGTATGACGGATTTGATTTTACTTGATATAAAATTATCGTAATGCAATTGGAATGGTTTGGTGACGAGAAGAGGGGAGATGGAGGGCAAAGGGTCTGATGAAAAATATTTATAACTGAGGATAGGCTAAAATTCATTCTGGTGTGGACATCAATGGCAGTCACTGCTCAAGTAATATTACTATTTATCATCCATTAGAGTCTTTTGCAGGAGATACCATTGACCTGATATATAATTTGTATTATCTCCGGAGATATCATGTTTTATAATCTTGATTGGTCTACAGACTGTTTTTCAAGTCCCAACAACATTTCGTAAAACAACCCCTACCCTGCACATCCCGTTATGTATTTTATGTATTGTTTTTGCTCAGCTCCTGTACTTGATGATTGTCTGCAGTCTGGAGGTACACCCATTCTTGGCCCTCTGTGGGTTTCCACTGGTGAAGGTTTCAGTCCTACTGGAACGAAGGACTTCATTGAACAAACTATATTCATTGTCAGAACTAAGTTGGCTACTGTCAATAACAGAAAAACACAGGTAAATCTCCCTTTGAGACTGCGTAATACATTTGATATCTAATTATGAGTAATTATTTAGTAAGAAGTTGTTCGTGTTATACAAGATATGATCACATAATTAAGGTTAACGATGAATGAAATTTCGTGTTAATTCATATGACCAAAACTTTTAGATAGTATTGTTAGGTGTTTTACGACTTATACCCTGTGGCCAATATGCAGGAAATTACTTTATGTATATTTTTAGTTTATTTTTGTGAGATATAAAATGGATATGTTTTGTCGGAATCAAATAAGTAAGAAATGTATTATTTAAGATGTATGTTTTGGCAAATATGCATAAGCACAGGCAAAAAGTATATTTCTCCCTTTAAATTACTTTTGTAACTCTGTTTTATTAGACTTTCTGTATTTTACTGTTGCCATATAGACCAACTATGCTGTGAGAGTTTCTACTGTAGTTGATGATGGTTTGATTTTGTTATAGATTGACCTTGCACTGAAAGACGAACAGGAGAGTGTTACTGACAAATCTGTCTTGTCCATGTCTCCAGATCAGCTGTATGAGTCTCTTGAAAAGGTAATAGTATATTTCATTAATCATCCATAGGAGATATCACAGTGTAATAACTATAATTTGTCACTATGTGAGATACAATATTCATACACAAAACTTTGATATTATTTCAACTTGTTTAGTCCACACCATGCCACAGCAACGGGTCATCCAAGAACCGCTGATTAATAATCAATGTGTTCCAGTGGTGTCGTTAAACAAACAAACTTTATCTTTAATTGAATTTGCGTAATATGTCTCTATGAATGTCTCCACTTGAAATTGTTTCTCAATTGTTCAAACACTAATAATTCACATGTAGAACAAAGTTAATACATTATTTGATGACATCTTGAGTCACACATGATATCATTTTGCATTGTACTCGACAACATTTATTGTTTTTGTTTATAAAGGCTGAAAGTGATGCGGAGCAACTGATGCAAACTGTGAAAATGTTAAAAAACAAACTGAAGAATCTCAGTGAAGAAGTGAAGAAAGAAGAGGTTTGTTTCTTGTGTTCTTGCGAAAACTGAACTTTTTATCATTTAATTTCATACATCAAAATCAGTGTTCCACAACTGGTACATTATATCAAAGACGAAAAGGTCTAATAAGTTGGATAATGTGCCATATTGTTTATAAATGCACTAAAATATGTTTTCAATCAATCGAAGGCTATGGTATGTACAGTTCTGTCTGGGTGTAAATTGCTGTTTAATTAAAAAAGATAGTCTATATCAGTATATGGTACATTACACTGTATATTAGTAGATTACTAATAACTGACATGTTTGCTTGGGAGGTATTCACGTAACTGAAGGTAGACGCTTTATTGTGTGAAACGTGTTCATTGCTGATTTCTTATTCTTTCGCCATCATTTTTTACATGAATTTCTTCTTGTTTAATATTGCGTATTATAGAATTGGTTGTTGATAAATTAGTGGGGTTTGGTTTCAGGTGATGGGTGTGAACTACAAGATGACACATATCCGTGAGATAAAAGGCGATGACAGACTTGTAGGAACAAAGGGACTAAAGTTAAAGGTAAATATCTAATGCAGTAAAAACTGACCATGCAATAATATACAGGAATATAGTAAATGTAACAAATTTAATTGTAAATAAAGTTTAATCAAATTATTGTCATCATTCAACATTTTTTACATTTACAAAAATATTACTTGATGAATTTTTCTTTTTCTTTTTGATAATTGATGGTTTTATCATCATGATTTAAAAAAAAAATGTTTATCACCAGCCAGAAATTTTGATAAAATATATATATCAGCATCTAACAATTAATTTGTTATTGCCTTTAAGTTAAAATATAAAATTAATATTTAATGTTAGTGAATATTGACTGCAAATACCACAGTATATAATAAAAAGTTTTGGCTCCACCACAATTGTTTATTATATAGCAACTTTTTATCTTTATATATTAGTTTTCCAATAAATACATAATTACAAATTATCCAAGAATGTTCATGTCAAAACAGGAAGTTTTCTTCAGTGTTTAATTCAATTACAATGTTAATTTCTTGCATTATGTTTTCAGCTTTTTGAAAATGGACAATCTGACAATGACTATGCATTTTACTTTAATCTTCGTGATGCTCAGAAAGGTCTTGCTTCTAAAGAAAAGTATTGGCTAATGCAAAGAGTAAGACACATTGAACATTACACGCTATGACCATTATTTATTTTGTCTGGTATAGTCAGCAACAAATACCAGGCAACAGGGATATCCACCAAATAAACACTTTTACTCATCAGAGATGAATAAGTACACAGGATGGTTGTTAAATCGAACTCAATGCATAAGAATATGTTTATGACATGCTGTCATCATACGTTTGTCTCTATTTCTAGGTGTGTCGCAGATACATGTAATATCAACGTTTTCATTGAATAAAAAAACATGCAATACAAATTTATTAATGTATATTTTGAAATAATATAATATCTTTAATTCTGTAATACATTACTTGGTAAATTTTGATCTAGAATGTATTGGAAACATTAAGTTTTACCGATGTTTGTAACGAACTTTGAGATATTTATTTCCTTGTTTTGCTTACAGTTTCTCGATGAAGTCTCCAACACTAACTTCTCATCATCAACAACCGCTCCCAAACTGAATGCCGTGGCACAAAAACTGTACGACAAATTTGGTCATGAGATCACTGATGTCATGTGCCTTGAGACTGATCAAAAAGTTTGGGTATCTTATGGAGAAGCTTTTGTAAATCCATTCAGTAAGTTTCTACGATTCTATTCCGTTTATTTGTGTACTCTTGTCTTATTCATTGATATGCTTGTTCACATATTTATGTTGGTTGCTGACTGTAAGCTTTACATAGTTTCATATTCTTCAAACATTATTGCAACATTTTAACCAATGTCACAAGTAATTTGCTTGGATAATTATAACAGTTCTGACAACCTTAGGCTCCCTTATGTTATGTACTGTTTACTTACAGAAATGTGATTTAATTATGTCTCCAAGTGAATGCACAGTACCCAGTAATAAACAACTGGCAATAAATAAATAAATATGGTTTTTTTAACATTTCCACACAACAAATCAGAAAATGTATATGCAAATATCCAGAATATGTAACATTTTCTAAGCAATTATTGATGATATTTTGTACTGGTTTGGTAGCAAATGATTTTGTGAAATGATTTTGGTATAAAAATATAAGCGATTTATGCTCTAAACCGATAAGAAAATAAGTGGAACCTATTGTATTGCATTACATTTGAACTAAATTTCAGCATACTGCTTGGAAGCTTTCTTTGACAAGGCATCCAAACTTGAGCTGGAAGGCATCGAGCACATTGTCAGAGAGCAGATTATGGAGGACGATACAGAAGCAGTAGACGAGTATGTACAGTTTTATTAATTAACTAATTAGATAATGATTTCAACATTAAGTATGTGCAGATTCATCCTGTTAGGAAACATAAATTTAGCAGAGTTCCAATAAATAAGTAAAAATAAGACTTATAAGCTTAGAGCCAACAAGGAAAGAGGAGGTTATCCAGGCAGTGTTTCTTCTGGGCCTCAAAGAGTGACTTCTCCTGGGCCTCAGAGTGGCTTCCATGGGTTTCAGAGAGTGGCTTCCCCTGGGCCTCAGAGAGTGGCTTTCCCTGGGTCTCTGAGAGTGGCTTCCCCTGGGCCTCAGAGAGTGGCTTCCCCTGGGTCTCAGAGAGTGGCTTCCCCTGGGCCTTAGACAGTGGCTTCCCCTGGGTCTCAGAGAGTGGCTTCCCCTGGGCCCCAGAGAGTGGCTTTCCCTGGGTCTCAGAGAGTGGCTTCCCCTGGGCCTCAGAGAGTGGCTTCCCCTGGGTCTCAGAGAGTGGATTCCCCTGGGCCTCAGAGAGTGGCTTCCCCTGGGTCTCAGAGAGTGGCTTCCCCTGGGCCTTAAACAGTGGCTTCCCCTGGGTCACAGAGAGTGGCTTCCCCTGGGCCCCAGAGAGTGGCTTTCCCT
>JAULBR010097883.1:0-11505 GCA_032355825.1 Melanodrymia aurantiaca
CATAAAAATGTTTTCGCTGTGGAGGATCGATCTCTCGACCCATCCTGCCACAAGCGGACATCTTACCTCTGAGCTACATCCCGCTCCTCTTTCATGTTTATAGTCAATACCATCAGTGACAATCAGTGCTGTGTGTGTCTGGTATCAAGATGTCATACACATGTATTGAGTCTGCACTGGTATTCATTCCAACAGTCATCAATCCACTGCTACTAATGATCTCTTAAGACTACATGTGCTGCACTTTACCATCATATGGTCCTCCGTTGATTGATCATTTTAATTAATGTTGATCTTTTAATCCCGCCATTTGCTAAGTCTGCTGTCTGTAATTGTAAGTACCTGGCAGGTTCTATCTGTCCGGCTGCTGTCTTCATGAGTTCAGACGAGATTGGAGACTATACGGTCTACACCTGTTGGTCATGTGGTCCCGCTTCCCCTAATCATGTTTGTCATACTTAATCTCTGTCGTCCTGCAGCTTGTAGCATCTGGAATCGGTTTTTATCCGTTAAAAAGTGTTTGGAAATTCTTTCGTTATGGCCAAATTGTTTTAGTCTTTGTTGTGTGTGTGGTCAGTGCTATTGTATGTTAATTTTTATCTTTTTGTCTTTTGTTTTGTGATCAGACCTCTTTTATGTTAATTTTTCTCATTTGCTGCTTGTCTCATTCGGAAAAGTGTTTGGAAATTCTTCAATTAGGGTCAAATTGTTTTCATCTTTTATTTGTGTGGCCAGTGCTCCTCTATGTTAATCTTTCTCTTTTTGTCTTTTGTGTTTTGTGGTCAGTGCTCTTGTATGTTAATCTTTCTCATCTGCTTCTTGTCTCATCTGGAATATTTCGGTTCTAAAAACTTGAAATAATGTAAAGTAGGACCACCCAAGGAACAAAGAAAGTTTAGCCTACTGTAGATGTATTAGGGAATTTTTTTTTTTTAATATTAATTCTAGTTTTAATTGTTTATTTATTTTGTAATACATGTACCGGGTATGAATCTCCTATTTGTTGGTCCAATATCTTGTTTTTTGGTCCAATATCCCGTTTTTGGCCCACTATCCTGTTTTTTTCCCACTCTCATCTCCTTTTATGCCAGGGTTTAAGATTGACAAGTCTGATTATGACTTGACTCTAAAGTTTAGCTAAATACATATCGGTTTTACGATATGCATATATCTGTATGCTACATGTCCCGTTGTGTTCCATTTAGATATGACAAGTTTTCATACTTAAACTCACAGAAAAGTAAGTACACACCAGATAAAACTCCAACTGAATCATCTGCACATTATTTTTAAAGTATTTAGGATGCTTCCCTAACATTGTGACAGTTTATCATGATAATCACGAAGGAATAATATCACACTGCGGTCATTTACTTTGATTCATATTCACTTTCCAACTCTTCCATTTCATCATCCTAACCCTCAAATCCCATGCCTTAATTTAAACACTGATTACATCATTAAAAGACCGTTCAATTCCACCATGCACATTTCTATCTATTACTTTGCCCATATTTATTTTCCCCACACGTCTCGGCCTCACAGTTCTCTCATATAAACAGGTATTGCTCAACTAGAAATAATTGCGGTACTGACATTGACAAATATTAACGTGCAGATCCTGTCCATGTGATTGGGTTTATTGATGTGAAAAATTGAACCGTCACCCAGCCTTCTTGGCCGAGCATAGTGCAGTCCCTGGCAGTCCCCGTTCAGTCCCGTTCAGTCCCGCAGCAGCCGCAATCCCACTGGGAACTCTTTGAGAAGCATTTCATCTGTTTACCTCCAGTAATTGCAAACTTGTTGTCCAAATGGATTCCCTGTTTGAATCATAAATTAGAGACACTAGGAACATGTGCTGCTCAGGCCCAAGCCAAGGAGTGAGGTCGCTGTGAGGTCTCTCTGCAGCGGAATTCGTGGACAATAAATATCATACCTCCTCTCGTAGCTTGCTCTAAAGGTCTCCGCGGTGCAGTGGTTAACACATCGGGTTTAAGAGCGGTAAGTACTGGGTTCGAATCCCATTCGTGGGTTTTTTAATCACAGTACAGGGTCCAACTCAGAGTGAGTGCTTCGCAAGGCTCAATTGGTAGGTGATTTTCCATTTACACCAGCCAGTGTTCCACAACTGTTTATCAAAGGCTGTGGTATGTACAGTCCTGTCTGTGGGGAAAGTGCATATAAAACATCCCTTGCTACTCGTCAAGATTAGCAGGTTTTCTCTATCTTACTAACGCTACTGTAACTTCTGTCTTGGACAGGCAGTCGAGCCAGCTGGACTGTGTGACCATGACAGAAATGCTTGAACCTTTATTGGATATAAGTTCATAAATAAGTTCTAACTAACTAACATGTGCAGCTCACCCCAAGCCAGGGAGTGATGTCGCTGTGAGGTCTCCCCGTGGAATTCTTGGACAATAAATATCATTCCCTCTATAACTCCGACCATTTGTTGAATGCCAGACAAAAAAACATGCATACCTATTCCAATGAAAGAAAAATATATAACGCACCTACATAGGGTGGGGTTTTTTTTATTAGTGTTTTTTTTCTCGTGGGAAAATATATTAAATTAACTGTGACATTGCTGTTGTCAAATTTGTAATCTGTGCTTAATCTGTTGCATAACCTTCTGTTTATTTTCGTTTCTGTTGAACTGAATACTACATGTGAACATCTTGTCTTATAATGGCAAGAATGTGCTTTGAATATTAAATGTGTTCTAAATGTGATGGATGCATAGAGAAAATGTGGTTTTGCGGGTTATAACGGTACAACATTAATATTTGAACTCACTCGCCCACGGAGGCAAGCTTGAGCATACATTAGTAACTGCGAGTATATCTATCTATACACTATGAAAACTTAGAATCAATAATATACTGTGGATATATTTGGCCATGTTTTTACTATGCAACTGAACAATTAAAAAAAAATCTTTTGTATCCATAGTTAAAAATACCGAAAAATTATTTGGTCTTTTAATTGCCTTTTGTTCACTATTTTGTCTTGTGTGAATACCAAATTGGACAAACACTTTGATAATCCATTATCTTGAAACAATATTTTGCTTGTCCTAGAGAGAGAGAAAAGTCTACAAACTAATTGTAGAAATTAATGATAAATATTATTAGCCAAGTGTATATAGATCTATTTACATGTATTTTGTTCTGCTTGTGCTCTGTATTATTGTATGTTTAGATTATTTATTTTTTAAATCTCCTTTAAACAATATCCTGTCTCATCATACAAAAACCTATGTACAGTCAAACCTGCTTGAATGACCACCTTTATAAAGCAGCCACCTGTCTTAAAGGGTCATCATAATATTCTCCAAAATCATCTATTTTAGTGCATTATGACATTTATTAAGCAGCCACCTGTCTTAAGAGGCCACTTTTTATTACTCCCTTGAGTGGCTGCTTAAGACAGGTTTGACTATACAATTATCCCTGTATGCTGTTGCCCAATGGTCTGGGTGTAATAAAGTTCTGTTCTGTTCTGATAATAAGCCAGCCTTTATAGTACTGAACCTGGTGGTTGTGGACTATTACATTTGCTTAATGCATTTTGAAATGCTATGTAAAATAGATTGAAGAAACATCCATCAATCACCTGTGACATGTAAATGTATAAAGACATCATCTAGATAAGAACATCATGTCACTCTAAAAGTATGTGTCATAACTTGGGTAAAATTTCTGTCGTGTCATCTCTGATTATAGATATAATATATTGGATCCTACTTTATTGGATATGCTATTTGCCAAATAAAAGTATGCTAATAACCTGTGGTGTTAAACACAAGAGAAGTAACTTTTAACTACTAAGTGGTAATCAGGGGAAAACATTGAGGTTAATGGTTCTATAACAGATTGCAAATCTTTGAATTAACACCAGTGACTATTATAATATTCATTTAAGTAAATAAACATGTATTTCTATGAATCACTGTAAAATAATCAATCTCTAAAGAGACGATTTTGGTCCCAGCGCAACAACCACCATCATTATCACATTCCAAAAGAGGTTTTTTTAGGTAGATGTTGTTTTTATGGTACATGAACTTTCTTCATAGATATAGCATAATAGTATTTATTTGTATTTGACCTGTTTTTGTAGAAACTTCCAAATTTTGCTATTAATCATTTAATTTTTATCTTAATATACATCAGTGGGTTTTTTTCACTTTATATTCTTCTGACAGATAAATAATAAAATGCATGGTCATGCAAGTAATTCAGTTAAATATTCTGCCCGCTCTTCTCTGCATTATGACAATAGCTTTTACTCAGATTGTTAATGTGATGATATTTATCCTCAGATTTAACTAACGGTAAAGTGTCTGACCAGCTGTTATCCATTGCTTGACCGCTAATGGGGTAGTTGTGTCATATAAATCTCTTGACCATCAACACAGCCAGCATTCACTACCAAATAATCCACACTAATTGTCATTGGCCGGCCTCCCTCTCATCAAACCAAGTGGGACATTTTGATTACATGTTGCATTCTTTGTACTGAAAATTCCTCCTGCCACCAATAAACACACCCCATAAAAATGAAAACCATGTTTGTGTATAAAGGTTCTTGGAAAAATTACTTCAATTGGTGAAGAATTCTTCAAACTCATTCCCAATTGGTTGAGCATTCTTTGAAGCCATTCCTGTTTGTTTTTGGATTTAATGGTAATGTTGCATTCCCCCCAGTAAACCGGACCGGTATCGCTTTAACGACTAGACATGGATCGTTAAGCAAGGCAATTAAAAAAATAAACAAATTATTAAAAATTATACATCACAGAATTTGTGGTCTTACAGCTGCCGTAAAAGTGTCAGGAACAAAAGAATGGACGTTGGTTAAAACCTGATGTGTTTATTTGGAGTTATAATGCTAGATTACGATTTATGTCTCCTTGGCTGGCTGCCCTGGTAGATAAAGGTCGAAGGTCAGAATTTATGGCCACCATTTTGTAAGCTGGGGTGCCATAGGTCATGCTAAATGAGACTGACCGTGATTGTGGACAGGGTCCAGTTGTGGGATTTATTGCCCAATTCTATGTTTCTGATGACCGCCCAGCCAGTTGGCAAATTGGACAGCAGTGAAGAATGAATAGTGGTCACTTGAAAGAAATATAAATTATTCACTTCATTACACAGTACATTTCACATTTGTACATTTCTATGAAGTCCACTGGTCATAATTTAAATGTCATATTCACTTAGGGTAACAAATGCGCTTGTGCCTTTAAGTATTTGTGAAATTTGGCATTATATTACTTCGCAGTGCTTGATTCAATGAGTTCTGACTAACAGTGTAAACAGTATTTTGAACATTAGCTTGTTGAATGCATTGGTAACAGATATATTTGCACCATGCAGGGGCCGCAGGACATGTGTAGGGTGGGGCCAGGGGAGAGGGCATGACGGCCCACCACTTTTTTACCAAAATGTTTTTTTTTTAACAAATAATTTTTTTTAGTTTCATACATGCGGCCCCAACTTTCTCAATATTTTATGTTCGGATTAGAAGAGGAGGGAGGGGATCAAAACCAATCTTAATTTTGTTCTGTTTGTGAAACACATTGACATTTATGAACAGTCCCTAATCTGAATTTAGAACCGATCAAAATTCTCTCTTTTTTTCTCTATTTGACTGATGAAACACACAAAGCAACAAACACGGTGATGGAAATAGTATGTAATGTCATGCCATGTGTACACTAAGTACAGGGAACCTGTGGAGGGTATAGACGGAACCACCATGCTTGGTCCAGATGCGAAGACCTGGGTACTGGTATGGCACGGAGACGATATTTTCGTGCAAATGTCAGGACAGCACCTGAAGTCCACCTGCGATACACAGGTGTGTCACACACATGGCCGGGGCATGCAGTTTGTTTATGGCCATTCCCACATGTTTTTTGTCCAACCCACTCCGGTATCTGGAAATCATTTTCCTCATTCCGAGTGGCTAAAAGACTCTTACTTGTGTGTGATAAATAAATCATTTATAGTCTTTTATATCAGTTGCAGCTTACAACAGATTTTAAAAGTTTTGAAAACTAAGTTAACCAGTGGCGGTATTTATCAAACAACTTTAAGTTTTTCTTAAGTTTTGACTTAAGTTTCATTAAAATGAATAAGGTAAGACAACAACGTAAGCTTAAATTTGTGTAGAATTCTTAAGACACCTCAGGAGGAAACTTAAGATTTAAGTAAAAAATGTCCAAAACTTATGTCTAGGGGTTGTTGTTTTCTCAGAACTGAAGTCACAATCGTACAGACGTAAGTTTTTTCTGAGACTTAAGTCTTATTTCTGACTTAAGTCGCTTGATAAATACCGCCCCTGAAGTCTTGCCACAGTTATTGTAATCCAGTGATGACCCACTGGACACAAATGACCATGATTCAAATGTTATGGGAGCTCCCAGATTAACCCCCGGTGTATAGTCTGGGAAAGGGGGGTATAGTCTGGGAAAGGGGGGTATAGTCTGGGGGCTCCAGGCCTATGCAAATAAGAGGAATCTACTGTATTTTTATTTATCTACTGATGAATAGAATGCCATGTATTTGTAGCCATATCAGTAATTTGACCTTTTTGAAAATAGACTGCAATACAATGTAACTTGATTATTGGGGGTTTGCTCCAGTTCATCAATTATTCCTTTTGATAACAGTACAAAGCAAGTTAGCTCGTCTAATCTGATAGGGAAGTAAAAACAGAGAATGTTTTAGTTGGGGCCATGCAACTGCAGGGAAGCAACCAAAGGTTATTTTAGTGTGGAAAACATACATGATGTAAAACAGTGTAAACTGGCCCGGTTTTCCCACGTGTAGATAAAACAAATGTCAGATGATCGCTGTTCTTCATTCAGTCCGGTCTTTCTTCCATCTTTCTGCCATTTTAACGTTTAAGCCCGCACGCACCCTTCCTCTGTGCAAGAATCGGACGAGAAACATGTGCAATTTTTAATATAATTACAAATTATTTCCAAATGCATTATTTTCGTTTATTCCCTAACATTAAATGCAAATGTGATTTTAATGTCTGAAATTTATTTTAGTTGAAATAAGTGAAAAAAGAAACTGGATGGCCAAACTGTGATCTAATACATTAAAAATGAATTAAAGATTTAATTAAAATTAATTAATTAAAGACCATCAGTCATCATTTTGAAGTGAAGTGTAGGATAATGTCACAATGAAGTGAAGCAATTTGTACGCAATTAAACTTTGTTTTTAGCTTCTGTTTGGAACAAGGAAAAGTAGGGGAAAAAACTAAATTTCTTTTGTTTTTGTTACCTTATAATTTTAAAAGTTTGAAAAAGAAACTTTAATAACCAGTTTGAAGTGAAAAGTTCATTAGTTCAACAAGCGATTTATTAGCAAAAAAATATTATGTGTATTACATGTATTTATAAATGTCTAGCCTTGAAGGTAAAATAAGAAAACAAATCGTGTTTTCTTTGTTTAGAAAAGAGTCTGGTGAATCTATTTTTCTAATTATATTGGAAATATGACTTCCACAAAAACTTGTGGCAAACAGCTGTTTTGATTTATTCCATTCGAACATAAAACTTGTATCTCCATATCTGGAATCTAAAGTTCCTGTATAAAATGGCCTTGCCACTCAATGGTGTCTGACTTCTGACAGTATGGATTTCCTGATACAAATCTACACAATCAGATAGACTCTGATTGAATGAGCAACTGCAGCCTCATGCAGATGCTGATGCCGCCGCGACTCTAAACGGTTAAAACAATTTCTAAGCTGCAAAGCTTGGCGGATGTCTTACCGTCTCCGCCGAGGAAAGAACCCTGGGTGTTCTGTAATAATTTCAAATTGATTGTACTTACATTATTTTTGATGTTGATTGGTTCGGGCCACCTTCAATGACTTGAAGAAAAAATTTCAAAGACTGGAGTTGGCGGAATACAGGAAATCTTTGATGTCGCCTCCCGACTTAAAATGCCACCCAAGAATTTAAGACAGTAAAAATTGAGCCCGCTACGTAATGATTTCTGTTTATTTTTCACTTATAAATAAGATGATGGCTTTAGAATTGTGGGGCCATTCAAATGATGCGTAATGCTCAGGGAAGGTTTTTATTGAGGATTGGTGGTTACAATGATGCAAGAAGCAGTAATGCCAATTTGCAATACAAAAAGTGCTTGGCGCTGTGTGTTCACGAAGCGAACAAGCTGAATAAGGGGTTAAGGAGCCATGCTCCCCAAAAATAAATTCAATTTTAAATATGAGCCTGAATGATGTTAAATGTATGTACCGGTAATATATTTTTAGTGTACTTTTTCGACCATAATCAGGCATGAGAGACTTCCGTCTGTTGTCATAATTTAGACTTTTCTGGACTGGTAGATTAGTTTTTAAACCAGATTTGAACATGATACTGTAACTTGTAATATATTTCTTAAAATTAAACACACACATAAAGCAGACCAGGATCCAGGAACGTTACAAGGTGGATAACATCACAGCTTTTAAAAAGTTGTTTCCTAAAGCAAATTAGTTGCTTTAAAAATTAGTTGTGTTAAAAAATTAGTTACCTAAAAAAATGTGTTCCTTAAAACAAATTAGTTGCTTTAAAAAATAGTTGCCTTAAAAAATTAGTTACCGAAAAAATTGTTTCCTAAAACAAATTAGTTGCCTTTAAAAAATTAGTTACCGTTTCTAAAAAAATTAGTTTCCTAAAATAATTTAGTTGCCTTAAAAATATTAGCATAAACAAAAATTTAGTTATCTAAAGGAAAATGTCTTTTTCAGGAGAGTGGGTTGTGATAAACTCACACTAGTTCCACACCTGTATGGTCACTGGGATCTACATAATATGTATTTGGTTTGGAAGAGTCGTCATTGGGAAATGTTGTTCTTTGTGTTTGATTTGTATTATATATTGTGTAAGCTGTAATAACAAAACGTTACACACACAAAATTATGCCAAAATTAAACCTTTTGTTATTGTTGTTCTAGGTCCAGGAACCTACGATCATCCAGAAACGACACTCGATCCAAGAAGAGGCTTGATGGTAAATAAAGACAAGCGATTTAGGGAATTCAGGAGCGAAGGACCAGGCCCTGGTACTTATGAGGTAAGAAACTGAGGACATTTATGAACAAATAAAGGAGAAACTCATTGCTTTCATATGACATCATTTTCCATCATTCCCATGATGTCATAACCGAAACTAAACCATTATCTGTCATTCACTGTTAACAAGCCGAGACACATAACCAAACAGAACTAGATTATAATGTCAGTTTCCACATACGTATGTGGATTGGGATCGATGGACATCGAAGCTTGTCGTAACCATATTTGGTTTGTCCACAACTAGAAGTAACTCGATTGATTAACGACATTCCAGCACGAAAAAAAAGACATCGGCTATTGGGTTTACCTCAATTGAATGCACATCCTTGTGTTTCAAAACATTTTGGCCATTTACTGTGTCCACTATAATAGTTTATTGTGTCCATTTAATAGTTTCTGAGTTTTACATCTACACCAACACATTCCTACATTTAAAAAAATAAATAAATAAAACAAAACAAAATCCACCCAAAAATAAAACTGCCACCATAATCTGTTGCATGTTGACACTCACGCCCAATACTCACAAACTCTTCTAAACTTTAATTTTAAAAAAATATGTGCAAAAAAAGTCGAAGTATTGATAACCACAGAGATAATTAAAATAGCATTGATTTAGTGTTCTGTCCACTTTTTTTATATTTTCCCATTCCAGTAGTTAATTTCTGTTGCTTGCTTCTATAGTGCCGTAGTGGATGGGCTTGGCCAGCCTGATCTATTTGTCAACCAGTAGTGCAGAAAACTTACTCCACCAAGATACTATCTAACTTAGTAATGGACACTTTATGAGCTTTTTTCTTGCCAATAGATATTTGATCTTTTCCTGCCTGTGTGTGCACTGATCTTTTAAAAATAGGCACTTTTTGAATTTATGGCAGTTGACGTTTGGATATTTCATTTCATTGGAGCAGTTTTTTTATTGGTTATGGAAGGCAGATTTTTATGTGCAAGATATGGGCGGCAGAAAATTTGTGCTCGACTCATGTGAGTCATTGAATTATCATTCAGTGTTATTGATGTGAATGTCGGCACACGAAGATGCAAAAAAGCCAAACTTGTCAATTTGAAGCCAAATTTTTTTTTTAATCGCAATTTCGCAACTGTTTTTAGTTCTTTTTTTAATTTCTATTTATTGCGTCTTCAAAAAAGAAATAAAGAGCGGGGTGTAGCTCAGTGGTAGAGCGTTCGCCTGAGGTTCGATAGGTCAACAGATCGATCCTCCTCAGTGGAACCGTTAGTTTATTTTCCGTTCCAACCAATGATCCATGACTGGTCTATCAAAAGCCATGGTGTGTGATATCATGTCTGTGGGAAAGGGAACATAAAAAAGTTTCCCTTAAAGTACTGTTATTCGAAGAAGAGTAGCCTACATCTATGTGGCAGCAGCAGGTTTCCTCTGTGACGAAGTATCATGTGTTTGACATCCAATAATAATCAATGTGTTCTAGTAGTGTCATTATTTGCACTTTCTCGCCAACAGCATAGAACACACCATGGCCTTTGATGGAACCAGTCGTGGATCACTAGTTGGAACGGGAAATGAGTCCACTGAAAAAAGATCAATCAAACATTTGGCGGACACTCTACCGCTGAGCTATGCCCCCGCTTCCAATTTAGATAACGTAGTACAGATATATTTTTTTTAACTTTCTAACCCAATCGACTACTGTGATAAATTGAGATAGCAATTTAAAATGCACATGGTTATGAAAAATGATGGACGGAAACACTACAGATGAATAGGAAGCTGCTTCAAACTACAGAGACAATTTGATTCGCATAATGATATTTAAGTATTTTTATGTGATGATCGCCCCCTGAGGATAGACTCACATCTCAGCTTGATACTAGAAGTAATAAAATGCTAATGGAAATCAAGCCAGGATCATTGGAGAACTTTTTGTTCGCATGCTGTGATCGGTATATGCCGTAATAAACTTCACTGCATAAATATTACCAAAGCTAATTTTCATAAAGATAGAAATATTCAATGTTGAAAAAAATATATAATTAGGTGCTTCTCTATGCTGACGCCATAAAACCGTGTTTCCTTTGAGCATCGCAGCATTTACTGCTTTACTTCCTTTGAAAATGTAAATGCTGGAATGCTTTATAATGACTGTTATCATTAATGGAACACTGCCCGTTAACATTTTTATTACACTTTTGGCATTTCACTATCCGAAGATTTATGCTTAATATACAAATAACAGTTTTAACTATCACAATTTAGCTTTTGGGGGTTCTCAATGGGTTATATATAGAGATTATTAAATGAGTGAGAGGGTCGTACGAAAATTATGAAACGAGTTTGTGAAACGAGTTTCATAATTTTCGTGCAACCCTCGCGCGAGTATAATAATTTCTTTATTATCCACACGTTAAAAAGAATT
>JAULBR010097894.1:0-11504 GCA_032355825.1 Melanodrymia aurantiaca
ATAATGACAACAAATGTAAAATGAGAATAAAACACCATTTTACGACTCCAAATATCCTACAATTCTTACTTTGGCAAGCAATGATTAAAAAACTGTACACTCAAAACACTTCAACTTATTACAAATCATGATATCGGAAACTGAAATCATTCAAAGTGGGCAAATAAAACACTTGTCACATGGTTTTTATAAAAGGTAGATAGGAATTTGGGTATTCTTAGAAAATTGTAATTTTACAAGAGAAAATCTCTCCTGGGTAGGAGAAAAGGAAGAATGATGAAAAAACAGGAGACTCCTGTAGAAAACAGGAGACTCCTGTAGAAAACAGGAGGGTTGACAGGTCTGATATAACCGTGTGTTTGATGTCCAATAACTGGTGATTAATAATCAATGTGTTCCAGTGGTGTCGTTAACCAAACAAACTTTGATAAAAAATTGAAATGTTTAATGGAATCTAAAGTGAGAAGGTAAGCTGATTTAGACAGAGTGCTGGATAGTCAATCAGTCTAACTTAGACACATTTGTCGATGAGACAGAGAAAATCTTTATACACTTTACACAACGAGAGATTTTCTTGGTACAGAAATGTCTAAAATAGGGATTCTCAATGGAGTGGGTGTACACATAGATCTATCAAATTGCCTTCTTGTGTTTTTAAGCCTGTTGTATGAAAATAATGATCCCAGCTAGCCCTTTCCCGTGTATATATATATATTGTATTCCATAATTTATATTGGCATCTTAGTTTTTGGTGGACAATTAAGGGAAAAATTAACAAAAATTAAATTTAATCTAAAAACTTGTCTTTTGTGTTATGTATCTATGGTTGTAACCAATTAAATGCTCACCCCTTCAGAAAACCAGAAATCATATTTGTTAAATTACCAAAGATTATAAACAAAAATTAGTCCTAAGAAAAATCACCTTCAGAGTCGAGACATAATTATGTAAGAGATAATAAAATGAGTAGATTATTATATAGAAAGACAGGGTGTAATCTGGATCATTTTTTAATACCTTTTTGAAACATTGGAAAAAAATGACTCAATAGACAGAAAAAAGTGGAATTTTATCATTTTGTTTTTATAACCAAGTACAAATATTTCTTATCTGTTTTTGTTTGTTTGAGATAGGATGACTTGTGTTAATTCGTTATTTCCCACTTAAAGATTAATAATTATATTTTTTATCACAGTATAAAGACAAAAAATAAACTAGTTTTTATCCAGTTGATGGTGCCATAGTAAAAAAAATATAATAATAATAAATTGTTTTTTTTCTCTTCGAATTTGGAATTCTCCATATAGCACAAGTATAAAGCACATTAATAACTCACATGTAACAACTTCCAACTTGTTGTTCAAGGCAGCATTTTTTGGCAGCAGTGCAGTGGTGTGTGGAAATTCCTCCTCATTGCGTACTATTGCCTGCAAAAGTAAAAAAAATAGGAGATTCATATTACAAAATAAATAAACACTTAAAATATTGTTTCACCTTAAAATGTATACATTCGAGTACATTTGGTAAACATAATAATGACAAAAAATATAACATGAGAATAAAATACCATTTTATGACTCTATACAATTCTTACTTTGGCAAACAATGATTAAAAACCTGTGTGTACTCAGAACTCTTCATCTGATTGCAAATCATGTCAGAAACTGAAATAAGCCAAAATGAAAGCTTCCTGCATGGTTTTTAAAAAGATAATAGAAATTTGTTTATTTTAAATAAAAAGGTGATTTCCCAGGAGAAAAGGAGGAATCCTGAAATAACAGGACACTACTGTAAAAAACGGGACAATTGAATGCTGATATATTGTTTATCATGTATATTATACATATTTAAAAGGCTGTTTTAATAATAAAGATTAGTGTGCCATTCCTGATGTTGTTTACTATAGTCTGTTATACATCTACATGTAACATCTGTTTTAATGATGTCATTAAAGTGAATTTCTATTCTTTTATGATGGTGACAATATGGTTTTGCTACATGCAAATGACATGAATCATGTTAACATACATTCCTATGTAAAGGAGTCTTTGTTTAACATCTCCCAAGCATATTCTAACTATCAGCAGCTATTACGCACTTTCCCACTGATAGGGCAGCGCATACCACAGACTTTGATATATAAGTCAAGTGGATTTTAAGAAACATATTTTAATGCAATTTTTTACAATTTATTACACGGTAAATGAAAATATATCAGTTATGAGTAACATTGACAATTCACAAATAAAAAATTCCAAGACTGGATGAACCCATTTCAAGTAGAGTAAGCAATTTAAATAATATTCAAAATACAACAAATTATAAAAATTGATTAAATATAACAAAATACAAAAATAACTGCCATTAATTAAAAGTTTAAAATGTAATTTAAAAAAAAACAAGTTTACACAAATTAATTTTTAAAAATAACCTAATAAATAATAAAATAATTTCACCAAAAGAAGAAATAAAATTATAAAAATCAAGCCACTATGAAAAATGATACAAACTTATAATACAATGTACATGTAGTAATACTTCACTTACCGGTAGTCTTTCTAAACTTAATCAACAAATTAAAAAAAAAGAAGAAGGAAATTGGAAGAATACTTACACGAACTTCTATGTTCAATTGTTTATCCGACTTCTTTTTGTGTAACGTGTGCAGGAACCGGTATGACGGAATGGGGTCTGGACTCACAGACGACACTGCTTTTTCTTCTTTCGCTGTAGAATCCAAAGAAAGTCCACACATAACCTTAAGTTTCTGAATTTGAGCATTGAGGGAAGTCAGCAGCCTTTTACCCATATTTGTCATGATAGTGAATCATTGAAAAGGTCAGAAAAAAAGAGTCTGAGTTGAAGTCGTCATTAAAAAAAAATACAGCACTTTCTAATAGACATCAACAGACAGCATTTAAAGTACTGCACCTGCTACTAGAGATCACTTGACGGCATTTAAAAGACCGGTACTGAACCTTCTAATAGAGACAAACAGACAGCTCATTTAAAGTACTGCACCTGCTAAATAGTCTAACAGGGTTAAAGCCGACTGTCTTTTCTCCGTCACCAGGCAGCAGAATAAATTTCTTTTCAAGCTGTCATTACCAGAATGGCAACACAAAGACCGGTATCCATACGTACTGCATCTCGCACTGTACAGATGCGTTACGACACAATTTACACCATAATGCGTGTCAACATACGTAAGTGAAAGTACCAGCTTCCCATTCAGTGGCAGCGACCTAGAGCAATGATCTATAAATGAAATCAGCAGTTACTACTAGCCCATACAGAGAGCCAATAGATTTAAAATAACACTCTCCAGCCAATATTGGTTAGCGCATCAGTTGGCCATCTCAATGCATCAATGCATGCACAGTAGTTTAGTGTTTTAATAATTTAAGCATTAATGTTCAACAAAACCATTGTCATGTCATTATTTAGCAGTTTAGTCAGGAAGAATAATGATGAAGTAACACATAGGGTGGAAATGGAGTACAGGCTTTTTGTCAGTTAGTTATACAGTGAAATCCCTCTAAACCGGACCCTCAGTAAACCTAAATTCCCTCTAAACAGAACATACATGTACATGTATTTCAAAGTACCAAACAGCCTTATTGGCTGTATTTAAACCTCAGTTAACCGAACACTCCTCTAAACCGAACATTTTACTCAATCCCAAGTGTGTTCGGCTTAGAGGGGTTTCACTGTAGTTATGACTTATTTACATGCTTCTATCCAATTAAGTTTCAAGCACGCCTGTTATGGTCACATAATCCAGCTGCCTCAGCTGCTTGTCCATGACAGAAGTTAGTGTTAGTATGATAGAGGAAACAAACTACTCCTATTGCTAGGGATCTTTAATTTACATGTACTTTCCCAGACAGGATAGTTAAACAAGTTGTGAACACTGGTCGGTGTAAGTGGAAGTACACCTACCCATTGAGCCTTGCGGAGCACTCACTTCGGGTTGGAACCGGTATTGCAATTAAACATCCCACATGCTTCGAATGGGATTCGAACCCAGTACCTACTAGTCTTAAGCTTAAATGTATTAACCACTACATTATGGAGGCCGGTCTTTTTCTGTCAATTCATACGAAACAAGGTATAAGACAATATTTTTCAAAGGGTGTACAAAATGTACTACAAACATAGATTTGGTTATACATGTAGTACCAGGGCCCGGTTGTTCGAATCCTGGGTTAGTGTTAATCTTGAGTTATGTGCCACACCACAGAGCGGGATGTAGTTTAGAGGTAGAATGTCTGCCTGTGGCTGGATGGGTCAAGGGATCGTTCCTCCACAGTGCAAAACCTTTTTTTGGGGCTATTTTTTCGTTCCAGCCAGTGATACTCGACTGGTTTATCAAATTCCGTGGTGTGTGCTATCCTGTCTATGAGATAAAGACATAAGGACCCCTTGATGTTTTTCGGTAAGAGTAGCCCATGAAGCGGCGACAGCAGATTTCCTCTGAGACCATGTGTCCAATAACCGCTGATTTATAATCGATGTGTTCCAGTGGGGTCATTAAACAAACAAATTTTAGGTTTCTAAGCGTGAGGAATTTATTGGATGTAATTGGCTATGTGGCAATCGGGTTATGAAGATTTCTTCCTCATCTGACAAGTTGATACCGGTAGCAATTTATTTCCAAAGTAGTCACATAGTAAAAAACATTTAGTGTAGTTCATCTCATGGGGGCGGATCGGTTCAGGAAACTCAGAGGCTTTTTGCACTGTCAGTATTTAAATGCCACCGTTTTAGATCATCAAATTCTCTCCCAAAAAAGTCATTATCTGTCTTTGGTAATGAAATGTCTCGTAACTAACGTCTTTCAAGATAATTAAGTGTACAATAAGGCAGTGACACTAATGTGATAGAAATGGGTTGTTTTGTGTTAATAAAATACAGATTTTATTCTCACAGCTCTAAGTGTGAGTTTCAGTACAAATATGTCAATAGTTTTATAATAACTTTGTCATTCAGTTCTTCACACTGACTGACTGCATTGGTTTTACGTGCCTTGTCCACTGAAGGTTTGGACACCCCGCCTTGGGTACGGTCTGTCATCAAACACCGGGACCCAATACCGAGGCTGTACCCAAGGTGAGAGTTTATACATTAAGAAATACTGTTCATATACATATAAAAATTATGTGAAACGCCTCTAAACCGAACACACTTGGGACAGAGTAAAATGTTCAGTTTAGAGGTGTGTTCAGTTTACTGAGGTTTAAACACAGCACTAAATGTGTTTGGGACTTTGAAATATGTTCAGTTTAGAGGGAATTCCGGTTTACTGAGGGTCCGGTTTAGAGGGGTTTCACTGTACAACACAGCCTCTGTATTGCTACGGTGTATCCCATAAAGATTTAATACTATATAATGTAATATTGAAAGGAAACTGGGCAGACTCTCTGGTTTCTGTCAGTTTTTATCCAGATTAAATTTAAAATACAGGAAAGCCTGCTCTTTATCTCTATTAACGATTTTCTGGTCTGCATCTATTAGTCAGTCAAGGCTTTGTTAAGGATGTCCCTATCCACTTACGGTTCAGGCACACCTCCCCATATAACCTCTATTCACCTTTCTATCTGATCAAATAAGATACTTACAGTACAATATAACCTCTGTTAGGCATCTGCCCTTTCATTTTATCAGTTTCATCAAATATATAATTATAGTACAATAATTATAATCTCTGTGAAGCATCTATACATGTACCTTTCTACAGTTGTACTTCTCAAATCATATAATTACATTACATTATAACCTTTATTAAATAAGTATCTACCTTTCTATCTACTCAAATCATATAATTACAGTACAATATAACCTTTATTAATTAAGCATTCACCTTTCTATCTACTCAAATCATATAATTACAGTACAATATAACCTTTATTAATTAAGCATTCACTTTTCTACCAGTGGTTAGAGCATCAACCTGAGAGACATTACTTTTTTAAAACTCCAACCAGTGATCCATGTCTGGTATACTAGTATCAAAGCCAGTGGTATGTGCTATCCTGTCCGTAAGGGCATATATTTTACATCCAATCACCAATCATTAATTTTAAAATAACGGGTTTTTTTAAAATTGGGTCCACTATGTTGGAAAAGATGGACAGACAAACACGTTAAAATGGATAATACTCTATTTTGCATACTGAAAGGTGTTGCATTTCTTTTGCGGTTCAGTATAAGTAAAAAAAATTTAACCCAATAATCCGATGTACAACATTTTTAACATGACAGCCATATCCATTGTCTTGTGCCATTGAAAGCGGGCAGTGATCCAAGTAATGCTGTAGAATGAGACGCGCATAAAGAAATCAAATCTAACGATAATTTACTAATAATGTAAACTCCTGTTTGTACACCTTACCAAGGATGAACAGCTTCTTGAAACGGAATAGCCATTGTGCGTTAATGCCTCAACACAAAACAATTGACTATTGATGCAACTCGAAACAACTGAGTATTGATGTTTTCGCACAAACAATACGTTCACAACAATAAATGTATCGCTTTGCAAGCAATTCCCAACAGGCAGGATGTACAACTCAGGGACATTTATTCACCTAACCTCAATCAGTCGGTGTGAAAGTATTATCATCGATATTTTGTGAATGGAAACATTTTCAATAACATGAATAAAGATATTCTTTTATCTTTTTACTTTCACACTGGCCACAAATTAAAAGCTCTATTAATAGAAAGGTAATTGATTTCAGATTTTGAGAAACATTTAACTGCATTTAGAAAATTGTATTTTTTAAAGTATAGTGCAGGTGCTGAAAATAGTTTAGTGAGTCTATTTTAAATGAAATTAATTTAAAAAAATTAATTGTTATTGTCTACTTTTTTTCTAGAATGCATAGCTAAAATTGATGAGAAAATACAATAGATGTAATAGAGAATCATGGATAAGATGAGAATCACACTGTAGATGAGATGAGAATTATGGATGAGATGAGAATCACACTGTAGATGAGATGAGAATCACACTGTAGATGAGATGAGAATCATACTGTAGATGAGATGAGAATCAAACTGTAGATAAGATGAGAATCACACTGTAGATGAGATGAGAATTATGGATGAGATGAGAATGATGGATGAGATGAGAATTATGGATGAGATGAGAATTATGGATAGCATGAGAACGGAATCTTCAAAAGTTGCAAAACTTATTTGAATTTTTTTCTAATTGATTTTCTCTCCTGACTGTCAATAAATGTTTTACGTTTCTCAGTAGACTTATTTACGATTGACCATCACCACAAAAATATTTTTATTTTAGTGTCTGATTTATACTTTTTGTGTTAATTTGTTTCATTTAATTATTCACATAATTTATAATAACAGATTTTTCACAATACACAATATTAAAGTGACAATAATTTCTTTATTTGGATCTTCTACCATTGTTCAATATGAAATAAGTTGCAAACCACCTATTGTCTTATTTAACATGTTTTTTCACTTCAATGATCGATACATTGACCTTTGTGTTAAGTACTGTTAATGATTTGTTCAATCCAAATCAGAAGTTAATAAATTAACAAGAACATGTTCTTCTACTTGTCTGATTATTGATTTCCCCCACCGTACTGTTCAATGAGATAATGAATGATTCATTGCCAAGAATTGAACAACAACAAACAGACAACAAGATCAACAAATAACGTAGCCAGGCACTTAAAGGGGGGATGATCAGAGTTCACAAAGTCTGATTTCGCTAGTTTTACATTTAGTTGTGATGAATAAACCCAATTAACTGGAAAAAAATTTTGGCACAAAGTTATACCAAAAACATAAATTCACCGAGATTAAAAAAAGTCATATGCGAGACCTGAGCTTTCATTAGCCTAAAAAATAAATAAATGGAAAACTCTACACAACAAACCATGTCAAACGTTCAAAGTGGCTGACAAATTTTGAGGAAAACACAGTTCTAACTGAACATTGTGATAATTTATGTTGAAGAAAAATCAGAAAAGTAGACACCTGCAGTCTATGTAAGAGACTCAAGATCTCGCACACTAGTGAATGTCCATGTGGTACATGATTCCAAACACCAACACACAACCTCCAAGACTGCCCAACATACAGCACTCTGAGACACCAGACATGGACGGAGGGAGTTGGAATGCATCAAAAACTCTGGGGCTCCCAAAATTCCTTGGTGAAAACTATGTACTTCATCAGGGCAAGTGGACTACAGATCTAGCACAATCATACTAAAATTTGAACGCAGAAGAAGAAGAAGAAGAATGTAACAATCATCACAGTTGTGAAATACTAAACTCATACTAACTCGACTAACAAACTAATGACAGAGAAAATCTCCTGTTACAGAGCCGGGATTCTGGTAAACACCTTTCAGTGTCCTATTCAAGCATGTCAACTCATATTTGATGTCTCAGAAAGTGCTTATAATAGATTAAAAAGTAAATTGATTCAAATACAATGACCGATGTTTCTATGACCGGCAGCTAAAACACATCAGGTTATTAGATACTTTCAAACACGGTGAAAGTAACATGCAGGAAACAGAAAAGCTAGTTAATTAGTAAGTTCTAACTTATTTGCGTACTTATATCGTATTTATCTCCAATTATGGTAAAAGCACATCTGTCATGGTAATACAGTCCAGCTGCCTTGACTGCCTGTCCAGGAAAGAAGTTAGTGTTAGCATGAGAGAAGAAACCTGCTACACATATTTGATAAGTAGCAAAGATATTTTATATGCACTTTGCCAGACAAGACAGTACATACCATGGCTTTTGTTAAAACAGTTGTAGAGACTGGTCGGTGTAAGTGGAAGTACACCTACCCATTGACCTTGCAGAACAATCACTCTAGAAATCCCATATGCCATGAATGAAATTCAAACCCAGTAACTACAATGTATCTGTCATAAACAAGAGATGTTAACCACTGTGTAATGGAGGCCAGTAGGGCTAGTTAATATGGATAGAATGGATATTGTTATGTCAGTGCCAGACAAACGCTTTGGATTGCCAAGTCTTAGGTTTACACACATGACAAGCACATCAAAATAGAATCTGCATCCCAGAATAATGAACAATCAATAGTAATGTAAACTTTTAGTTTGCAGCATCTTATTACATGGACAGAATTTCAGCTTGGTTTGAGCTGGTATGAGCAATTCCTTGTCAACAATTTAGAGAGAATTTCATATCAATATAAAAAATGCGAGCTTTCGAAATAATTGACCACTTAAAGGATTTCTCTGCCTGGAAAATCTTTAACTCTTTCAGGATAAAAAATATAGTCAGTTTTATTGTACAACTGGTTGAAAAAGGTGTATATTTTATTGCTATTTACATAACTAGTTTCACTGGAGTGATATAATGTAATTTATCCTATAACTTACCCATAATATCCATGTCATAAAACCATTTGGAATTTGGTTAATTAAATTGTGTAATAAAGGTATTGCTGTAAATAAGTCAATAAGCCTATAAACCTGTACACCTGGGCATAACATTTTAATACATTCGGTTATGGAAGTGAAGTCACACTACACTGAACCGAAGTACGATAACGTCATATTAATTATTACTGATCGAGCCTAATTTAAAACAGCATTTTAATGTGCGATTTACTAAATAATGACCTAACGGTATTTTAGAAGCATTATAGGATAAATAGAATTCGCAACTCATGTTTTTAATATTGAAAATATCAAACTCATCTAGTTAATTGTCCAACAGAGCTGCGATAAATACCGATTGACCTAAACTCGTTTGATATTTTCCATATTAAAAAGAACTTGTGGCAAATCCTCTATTTATACCTTTTGTGTCCTCTTCATATTTTTCTTTTCTTCTTCGTTTGCATTCTGGCTTGTGATACTGGTCTCTGAAAGCAAAAGAGGTAATGATAAATTATAGAAATGAAATTCAAGGACTCGAGCCTCTATCTCATGATTTGTGTGCGATCATAAAATGTTAAAGCAGTTAAGACTTAAAGACATACTTATTGCCTCAAACTATAGGTATTTACATGTAATTTGGTGATAAAGTTAGTTACATAATCAGAAGAATGAAAATAATGATGGCTGCCACTAAGTTTCAAATACATATGGCTCCTACTGGCTTCAGTCCGTAGAGCACTGGGGCGGTATTTATCAAACAACTTAAGTTTTTCTTAAGTTTTGACTTAAATTTCATTAAATTCAATAAGGTAATACAACAACGTAAGCTTAAGTTTTTTGCTTTCTTAAGACACCTCAGGAGGAAACTTAAGACTTAAGTCAGAAATGTCAAAAACTTATGTCTAGGGGTTATTTTTTCCTTAGAACTTAAGTCACAATCGTAGCGACTTAAGTTTATACTTAGACTTAAGTACTATTTCTGACTTAAGTCGCTTGATAAATATCGCCCCTGGACTCTCACAAAGAGGGTTCTGGTTCTATTCTCATCAGTTTAGATTGAGATGTGTGTTACATTTGGAGCCGACATAGGGACTGCAACAACTAAACTGTCCATTCGCTTGATGGGGGAGTATATAGTCGTGTTAGTATAAAGTGCTCATGTACTGGCTTCAGTTCAGCCAGTGGGAATTGTGTTATAGCTCAGTCAGTAGAGCACTGAACTCTAACACAGAGATTGCTGGTTCAATTCTCTTCGGTGGAGGTTTAGATGTTTGTTACATACATCTGAAAGATTTATTCTGTAAGAAATATTTGACCGTGCTAAGAGTTTGTACGTCATGTTATAGTCTAACTGCAGAGTCAAAGATCACAATGCAGTCTATGGATTAATGTTTGAAGACTTAATTATGTCTTCAATAGCTATCTATAAATAGTTCACCCATTTACAAAGCCAAGTGCTTTGTCTTAGTTGTTTCATCAGCACAATGTAATTACTGTTTATCTCTGAGATCCTCAACCGTTATTTGTTGCTGTGCGCTTGCGCATAATTAAAGAGAACTTGTCATGGTATTTCTGCTACTGATCTCAGTGGTGTAGTGGTTAGACTACTGGGTCAAGACTGGGTTCAAATCCTACTTGTGGTATGCAATTTTTAAATGTACTGTAGACCCCACCATAGTTGAGTAGTTTGCAAGGCTCAATGGGTACATACCACTTACACGGGCCAGTGTCCTGCTACTGATTCACAAAGACTGTGGTATGTACTTGCTGTTTAGTAATAAGCAGCAGGTCTGTCCTGGGCAGGCAGTCGAGGCAGCTGGACTATATGTGCAGAACAGACATGCATGAGCACATAAATAAGTTATAACTATGGTAACTAATAGCTCTCATAACCGGTCTCCGTTGTGCAGTGGTTAACGCTACAGACTTCAGGCTGGTAGGTACTGGGTTCGAATCCCATTCGTGGCATATGGGATTTTTAATCTCAGTACAGACTCCAAACCAGAGTGAGTGCTACGCAAGACTCAATGGGTAGGTGTAATACCACTTATACCGACCAGTGTCTGCAACTGGTTTAACAAAGACCGTG
>JAULBR010097905.1:0-11503 GCA_032355825.1 Melanodrymia aurantiaca
AATGGGATTTACTGGGAACTAAATCGCTGTACGATCATTATAAAATTATGGTGGGAAGAATTTGAATTTTTTTTTTTGGAAAGAATATTTTGGCCGCTAATGCAGGTTCAGACCTTATTTTTGCTGAAAAATAGTGGCCGCGTTGGACAGGTGGCCGTTCTATAGAAGTAAAATAAAGAAGGAAGTGCCTTCGGGGGGTTTCAGAGTGGCCGTTATGAGCAGGTGGCCGTTCTGAGAAGGTGCCCATTAGACCAAGTTCGACTGTATGTAATAAAACTGTGTATTGAATATGCTGAGCAATTGGTTTCAAGTCACCCAATAGATTTGCTTTTGCATCCACTTGATATACATGTATTGTTATAAATAACTGTCAACAATGACTATAGCACAACACCAAATTGTTACAGCTCCAGGTAAATGTATTTTTATGTACCTGTTGCTGGTGTACAATGGTACATGTACATAAAAATAAATTTATCCGTCATGATGCTGCTCAATTTACATTGTATATTAATCATTTGGATAATGAATATCTCACATAACAAAAACTATATGTCAACTATTTCTTTATCTTTGTATAACCAGTGCAATTAAAGAATCCATCTCCCCAGTTCTGAATAACTTTGAACGATAACGGAAAGCAATGGATGTAAGGATTATAACAGATAATTACAATTTTTATGTCCTTATTTCTGTTTACAAATAACAAAACTGAACAAAAACTTACACTTTTTAGCTTGACTTTGAAAAGTCTAGCAACTTTTAGAAACATTTCTGTTCGTAAATTACAGTATATACAATGCATTTGCTACGTACAAGTTGATGTAATTCAAGGTCTCCCACTAAAACACAACTATGTTATGCAATGCAGTAGCACAGTATAATTATATAATCAGCTGTCTACATCACATGTGTCTCATGGAAAGAGGAAATTCAGTGTCTTGTTTCTTCATGGACTGCGAACCAGTGCACATTCTCAGACCGACAAAGATTCCATTTATCTTATTCCATAAAGGTTAATTTTGAATCCCAAAATAATGCTAGCAAAAGATCTGACAATATACCGGTAAGTCATATTTAAACAAATATAAACAAAGAAAAATTTTCCCACTTCTGTGGACTCAATCTTATGAGATTTATAGCACCAGTAGAAAAGGTTAAATAATTATCTCTTTTGGTGATCGTCAGTGTGTTTCGCACAAGTGTTTTATTATATACATATGTTGTTTATTATACGTAAATAAAATATGTTCGGAGTCCATGTTAATCAGTATTTGTCGATGATATATTGTCAAACTCTGCTGGACTAGGTTGATATTTTCAATATTAAAAAACATGAAGTAACAAATTCTATTTATCTTATAATTTTTAAAAAAATCGCTATGTCAATATAATTACCTTTTCCAATGGAGTCATATTGTTGAAAACTTTCTCCTTAACTCTATGCAAAGACAGTTCTTGTCTCTCAGATCTCAAAGTTTTTTCCTTTTCTTTTTCCGTAACCCTATGCAATTGCTGTTCTTTTTTTTCAGACCTCGGACTTTCTTGGTTTTCAAACAATTTTTTAATTTGATAGAAGGAAACGCTACGTATAGAGGATATTTCCCTGGCTACATCTGACGAAGATTCTTTGTCATTACTTTTAATATCATGCATAGATTTGTGATGTGACAGCCCTTTATTCAGCACAGAATCTGTAGCCACATTAGAACTGAAGTCTGCATCAGTGCTTCTAACATCATGAAGGGACTTGTGAAAGTGTCTATGTGAAGATAAGTAACTGGGTTCTGGTGTGTTCGACATATTATTACACTGAACAATACTTGTCTCAATTTTGCTTACAAATGGAATTTCTAGATCAGCAACATCTAGAGGATCATTAGCAGCCTGACTGAATAGATTTTCTAAGGATCTGTATTTTACATTAGATGTTGACCCAAATGTTTCTGATACATTGTGCAGATTATTTTTATCATCAGATTTTCTGTGTAATACATGTCTTACATCTGAACCATTGGCACTTTTTCTTGAAGAGTTTTCACTTAGCTCAAACTTTTCTTTCAGTCTAGAAACATACAACTGGCTGCCAACTTCATTGCTTTCCTTGTGTTTATTGTCAGCTAAGGATTTGGATGGACTTCCTTTCTTTAATAAAACATTATTTACACTGACAGATGTAGACGACAATGATGGTTGCTGGACGTTTTGTGGTTGTTCCTTAAGACCATCAGTACCATCTCTTATGTTATGACTTGAGGTTGGATTAATTTCTGTTTGTTCTAATTCTGACATTAAGTTGATCTTTTCGCAGACAACAGGTCCACTTGAAACTGAAGCTCTGTTGCCTCCCAGTTCTTCAGGTCGTAGTGAAGACAGATGATGTTCATAACTTGATTCAGTTGTTTCCAATTCTTTGCAATTGATTTCACTTGTATGTACAACAGCTGTATTGACATACAGAATTGTATCGTTAGCTTTACCCATGCTTTGATCAATATTATCTTCACAAACTGTGCTATCACCACAAATGGATGTTTCATCATCTGAAGACTTGAGATCACACACTGAGTTAACTACCATTTCCTCAGTCTGATGAACTGTCCTATTTGGCAACGAGTCGTCCATAATATATATGTTTTCATTATCTAGCACATTTTTCAAACGAGTCATCTCATTATTATCATCTAAGTAATCATGTTGCACCGTAAAATCCAAATATGGAATCTCATCAGCATCTAAATCACTAGGTTTCTGTTTAACATCCAAATGAGGAATCTCTTTTAAGTCAGTGTGCTGCTCTTTAGTATCCAAATGTGGAATATCATTGTCTAATTCACTATGCTTAAGATCCAAATGTGGAATCTGTTCTTCTAAGTCACTACATTGTACTTCAAGATCCGAATGTGAAATATCTTCTTCTATGTCACTATATTGCATATTAAGAACAGGACTTGAACTCTGACTCTCCGAAACTGTTTGAACATATTCCTGTGGTTGAGTTCTTTGACTAGAAGTATCTATTGACATATTATCACGGTTACTACCTGGCAGGAATATTTCACAATGTGTTACAAAGTTATCCTCATCCACCTCCAATGAATCATCAACAGATGAGCCAGAATCTGATGACAGAGTTTCTAAATGCCCATGTGATTCAATGCTTTCTGTATATTTAGTGTCAGAGGTTAAGCAATTGGAAGTGTTGTTATCATAAATTGTACTCTGCGTGTCCACAAAGTAACCTCCCTTTTCTTTGTCTGTGTTGCCACTCAGTTCACAAGCATTCTCCTCTATGATGGGACTCAAAAGGCTATCATCATATAGAGATGTCCATTCCAAGTTTTCTTCCTCTTCAGCTATATCATCGTCAGCAACTTTTGCCAGTTTTAAAGCAGACACATCACATTCTGAATCATTGGATGGGCTAATCTCAGACCCTGACCCTGGGCTTTCAAATATTCTCCTCTTTAAACTACTTTGAACATGACTATCAGGAATTGTACAATAATTATTCCAATTCGGAGAGTCAGAAAGCAAATTCCCATTTCCATTAGCAGCAGAGAATGCCTTGCACTCATTTGTGTCCTCACTGAGGCCAGAATCACCCTTGGAAATAGATGTTTCAATACAAATCTGGTCGGCTTCTTTCTCCACTTTGTCGTCAATTTGCTCAAAGGCTTCACTTAAATCTCCTTCACTAGAAGAATTCACATTGGTATTTTCAGTGAGGGACTCCATAATACAAACACCTGAATCCGTATTCACACATTCAACAGACATTTTATCCTCTGTGATATCTGCCATGTTTTCATCGTCCAAACTATCTCCTATACTAAATTTCTCTTCCACGTTGCTTTTGAATACATCACAACTTGGACTATCTATAAGACCTAAATCAGAACTATTAGTTTCTTCATGAACACAATGTATCAAAAATCCATCATCACATTCAAACAAATCATGGTTCACGGTTGTTTCACTTGTATCAGTGACAAGACTGACAGACGTACTGCTTTCATTGTCATCAAATTCAACATCACTGTTTGGAATGATAACAGAAATATTATCATCCATGTAACCAACTATTTCTGTGTTCACACTGTCATCACTGAAAGATTTGCAAACATCTCCTGTTACAGAAAAACTGTTCACATCTTTGTCTTCTGTGAACCATTTGGATTCTGGTTCTGAAAGTGGAGTTGCAGGGTTTACAGTCTGTCCCGATTCTGTGTCAGGAGGCTTCAGATCTAACTGATTATTAACAATGCTATTGGTTCTATTAGAGACTGGTTCCACAAACTTAACCTGGTGCATGAACTGGTCATGGCAGGACTCCAACCTTTGAACAATTCCAAACTGAACAGATATTGTTTCAACGTTTGAATTCATAATGTAGTTATCATCTAACCCTGGCATTATAAGTTATATACGATCTTAATATAAGCCTCACAAACCACAATTCATAACTGTAATGATAAGAAAATGAATGATTCAATAAATAATTAGCTAATAATGCAAAATGTTATGTTGAACACATTTAAATGGACCGTCTTTAAATGCGAATACAAAAATCCGGAGATGTCACCAAGATCATATCTGTATTGGCCATTTGGGAATTCTTTGGAAAGTGTATCAACGTAGGAATATCTGGTGTAAACGAAAAACAGAATAACCTTTTTGCATAGATCCAAACATTCTATCATCAAGTCCACTCAAATACATTGGACAGAAACACTTATGAATTGTTATCAAACACTTGAAATGAAGAACTGCTAGAAGAAATACATCCAGTAGAAATAGAAACCCACAGTGTTTTGTAAGAAGCTCAGTTATGACAGTTGTGGGACAAGGACATCCGACATGTCCCCCACATAAATCATACACAGGATCATCTTCCCTGACACTACTCTCACGAGCTGTTTGTGATGTGTGACAAACTGCAATCAGCAATTCGTCACATTAACAGTGTTAGATACTTCTGTTTGGGTCATCATGAATAACTGTAAATCTGGCCTTGATGACAGACAACTGCTGCTAACACTCTTAACACCACCTCATCATAATGTGCTGAGTTTGTCACCAAAACGCATCACTTTTCACTTCTGATTGACAGAATAATAACTATAGTGACATATATCTGCATGTATTAAAGATACACCTTGCAAAATATGTTAATATCTTGAATATATGTATCATTTATAAGGTTTTAATCATGAATTCCACTGCAAAATATAACATATCTTCCGTAATTTTAAAATTTGTCAATAAAGCTTGATGAAGAATTACACTGTAAAATTTATTAATATATTGTCCATATCACTTATAAAACACCATTTAAAAGAATTTCACTGCAAAATATGTTAATATATCTTCCATATCACTAGTCTTAATCAAGAATTGCACTCCTTTTTCAAAACATGTATCTTGTACTCCTTAAAATGTCTTCCTCCATCAAATACAACTTTATGCACCCATATAGATACGAAAATATTATTTTCTCTATCTCTGTGTTTGTGTTATATAGTTAAATAAACGTCTCCAGTGACATCATTTCCTGTGACCAATTACAAAGCACAGACATTATTCAATATTCATACATGCATATCTGTAGGATTGATTGTCAGACACAAGAGTAGATACATTCCATACATGCAGTAGTTAAACCTTCAACTTCATGGCTTCAAATTCCAGTCGTGATTACACACCGTCTTATTTTAAGTGACAAACAACCGTAAACCTGTCCACTGGATTAAACTATGAATTAAAGTACGAAACAACCTTCCATTGTCCCTGCACAGTTTATAGTAGTCTTCTTATGTAACACACATTCCAAGGACGGCAACGTAATGATTCCTTATCCACGTCAAGTCAATAATGCAATAATTCTCGTGCAAGGTAAAAACATACAGAAGGTTATGTGTATTCGGTTGATCGGGTGATAAGAGTTGACTAAGTTGCCCTGGGCTCATTATAGATGTAAATCTGGCTTCTGGTAGTCCGCGGCAGTGAAAGCTCGTTCACAATCAGTCATGCCAAGTTAAACCTACACCCCTCAAGAAAGTACAGTTATACTTGACAAAATTACCCAATATTTCAAACTGAATGAGGCACAATAAAGGGCAATTTAAGATAAGATCAATAATCAAACAGCTGTCACCAAATGCAGTAAGGACATATCTAAGGGTTTGAAATTACAAACACAGTTGAAGAAATATATATACATGGAGTGATATGTAATATGTGAATGTAATTAATGTACTGACTTTACGGTCCAGATAACAGAGTTAAACGTTCTGTTTTGTATGGATAATATTTTTAGATTATGACCAAGACATTATAATAGAATTTAATAACTCAGGTCACACAGGAAACAAATTGTGAATCTACAGGTTATTAATACTGGAAATATATATACATGTACACAAGTATTACATAGGATTATTAATAGCTGACCAAACACAGTTTTGAAATGTCACATAATTGTAACATACAACTATACCCACGTAAACCATAAAAACCAAACATAATATTACACATTAATATCTGTATGTAATATGGATGTATGAATAATTTGAAATTGACAGGATACGACACAGGAAATATCACAATGGCATATAGTATTACTGTTGTATTAGTCTGTGCACACTATCAGAATTTAAATATTTTTATGTGGTATCCTTTGATGATAGTGGGGTTTTGAAGTCTTGTATCCTAAACTATAATCCAGCCTCTACTGGATATCAGGATACATGTACCACTAACGTCGATCACTGATAAACACTAATATTCACAAAATATTTCAATGAATAATTAATACAATATACCTCAGTTCATTTTAAACAAACATGCCAAAACCATAACTGTTTACCATCAATGGTAATAAACAACTCTCATTCTGTACAAGTACAAACATGTACATACATGTATATGTACATTGACTTTACAGTACCCCTAGTCTTAACGATGACCAATAACACTTAACACAGAACCAGTGTATATTACAAGACACAGAAATAGTACAAGAAAGTTTATAATTTTCTGTGAACTGTAAAATATTGTCAAGTGACAATTAGAGTATGGTATTAAAACGAATGAATGAATGAATGAATGAATGAATGAATGAATGAATGAATGAATGAATGTTTAACGACACCCCAGCACGTATTAAAATGAAGTAGCCAAATTTTCTTCAACTACAATGTAACATGCATATCACTGATCGAAAAAATTCATAAAAGATTGAGTTTGATTTTTCTCTGTACAATATTGATTAAGAAAACTAACACTAGCAATAAGAATAACTGATATATACAGTCTACAATATCACTAAATTATTCATAAAATTGACAAGTATGGTAATACATTGTAGTACTCAATCCTTCAGAACATCAACACATACACAAACCTTAAGAACACCAACTAAATCCTGAGAACATTAACTAAATCCTTCAGAATATCAACTAAATCCTTCTGAACATCAAACTAAATCCTTTCTGAACATCAAACAATTCATCAGGTAAATAAATCCTTTGAAACATCAATATGTACCCAATCCTGTAAAACAAACCTTTAGAAGATGAACTCATTCATGTACAACATCAACTCAATCCTTAACATAAACTCAATCCTTTAGATCAACTCAATCTTTCAGAACATCAACTCAATCCTTCAGAACATCAACTCAATCCTTCAGAATATTCAATTAATCCATCAGATAAATAATCCTCCAAAACGTTATCAAAATCCTAATTTTTAATATGCATTCAATCCTTTGGAAAAAAAATCCAATTCTTTAGAATATTACATGTGATAAATCCTTTTGAACAATAACAAGTGAAGAATCATTAACATGTGCAATATTGTTTTGGACAATAAGATGAATGATAAAGTAACAATCCCCAATATTACAAAGCTTCAGACAGTATATATGTAGTATACGGTATACAAGTAGGAGAAAGCATTTTCTGGTAATGAAGAAACCTGTCTGAGGAGATTTATGCATCCACACTCATCAGAACGAGCATCTTGTAGATAAATATCATCAATCGATTGTCAGTGAAAGGAATGATTTGTGACAACTTTACACCAGGGCAGTGAAACCACCTCTGACAAATGTTCATGTTGGCATGACACCAAATTCAATTCACTGGTCGAGGAGTGTGGTCAGGTTTGCTGGACAAACATTAAGACTTTTCTTTTCTATCCAAAGTAAATAGTGAATCAAATAAAAGAAAGCCAGCATCAAATAGAATGTAATATTAATACAAAGTCTGTTTTCATGCCAAATGCGCAAAGTTCATAAGTAAATGTTTTTGACAATTGAGGACCGTCATACATGTATACATGTAGGCCTAGACTTCTGAAAAGTCAGAGCTCTGAAAATCCCCAATTTCTTTTTAGAAAATAAGGTGGCAATATATCTGTGATTGCACAGTTAGCACCAAACTCTTACATGTCAACAAAGATAAAAAGTTGTTTTGGGTAACTTCAAATTTATTAAAGATTCATTTAGTAAAGATTCATATCTGGACTGGTAATAAGATTTGTAATAAGAACGGAAAATATTTGAATGCAGATTAGAAATCATGGAATAGAAAAACTAATAGTTATATCTATTATATCGGTCTATGCTTAGCATTTTTTGCATGTTAAAATACATGTATCATCAGGCATATTAAGTTGACACAACACTAATGTATCATATTGCCGTAAATTGCTAGCAGTACATGTGTATTATATATTTTTCACCGGCCTCCATAGCACAATGCTTCCAAAGCCATTGAGCTTATGACTGGAAGGTACTGTTAACGAATCCCATTTGTGGCTTATGGAATTTTTAATCCCAATATCGACTCTAAACCAGAGTAAGTGCTACACAAGGCTCAATGGGTAGGGGTACTACCATTTACACTGACTAATGTCCACAACTGTTTAACAAAAGCCATGGTATGTTTGTGGGAAAGGGCATATAGAAGATTCCTTGCTACTTAAATATGAGTAGCGGGTTTCCTCTCTCATGATACTCTTCTGGACAGGCAGTCGAGACAGTTGGACTTCATGACCATGACAGATGTGCTTAGATATCAGCACTTAAATATGTTATAACTAACTAACACTATTTTTCACTTGGGTCCCATGGCCGATAGGATTGAGAAAATCCGCACGCTTTTAGTTATGACTGGGAACAAAAATGTTTGTACACCAAATTAGGAATTTTTAGTGACATTTGCTTTGGAAAGGCTTCCATGTTTGGTAGCACAGAATGGTAACATACATATTGAATGTATGCTTTGATTCAAACACTATTCACTATCGCAGACCTTTACCCAGGATTTTTTTAAAGCACTTACATTTTCAAAATTCAGAAATAATAATATAATTTTTGGTAAAATCCAGGAGTAAAAATTGAATAGATTGTGCATTATGCATTGTATAGGGACAAACAATTGAATTAAGAAATCAAAGTGATTACAATTCCCTTAAAATACATCAAGGCGCTTACATAAACAGGTAATGAGTAGGGGACCCCTATGCCTTATGGCTCTGGGGAAACCTCTGCTATCGTATTATTAAAACACAATAAAAGGTTGTAAAATTCCAGTGCATATATAATAGTCACCCGCTGACCCATTCAAATATTTATATATAGAAGAAGAGTTGACAAATGCACTGTGTCAAAGATAGGTAACTTTTACATGACAAGACCTTGGGGAATCACAGCAATAAATTCACAGACATTCCTTGCACTGTCACCTTGCTAGGTAGACAAGTGGGAAAGGTCATGTCAAGAGAAAATAATCTTCAGCTCATGTTAATTATGTGCAAGTTATAAAGCCCGGTTTGCCTCAAGCAGCATGTATTAACGTGAACGTTGCGTGACTGCTAACAACGAGTAGACAAGAATATATCATACTACTGAAGTAACGTCTGATCAACTTCAAAATTAATATGAAAAATCTGAAGTAATGTCTGATCAACTCCAAAATTAATATGAAAAAGGATGCTAATTACGTAAATTTTAGTGCAAAACCAACTTTAATAATTCAATTTGCATGCCATAGTTAACTTAGTTTGTCAGTTTTAAATAAAAATTCTGTATACATGTGTCAATATAATATTATATACTAGATCTAGTTATTATCATAAAAATTCAAAAATGGGTTTCCATCCTAACAAACAGCATTACTTACTAAATAGAAAAACGAAAATATGTTGTTTACACATTCGACCAAAGAATGTTAAAGAGTAAAATAATGCTTGTAAAAACTACACAAGAATCACCAGAAAAATTGCTCATCAAATTTTGCTTTGTGAATCAACCATTTCTGTCCATATCCATGACAAACACAGCATACGATATTATTGAATACAAACATGAACATCAATACCACTTCTTAAACAAGAACACAACTGGTGACCCAAACGTAAGAATTCATCAAATAAACCACAGAAAAAAAGTGACAAAATAAATCTAATCCTTCACAAACATGACGGACCGAATACAACCCCAACTTGATATAACCATTTTCTTTGTTGTTCGAGCAGGTCAAATGCCTTTGTCTGTATTAGCAACCATGCCGATCATTGGGCTGTCATACAGTGCCACGCTCAGGGATAATCAATATTAATAACATGCTAAATGGCACTAACATATTCAATATAGCAATGATTCCCAATCTCATTTAAAAAACCCATTATCTAATTTGAAGAAATTAATAAAAACACTAAATTTATATTATTGTCATCAATATCTGTAATTATTTTAAATAAAAATAATATAAATGGAGCAAAAATTTCAAAAATATGAGGTAGTATTTAGTAAAACGAAGTACAATTACATTGACAGAAAGAACTGAAGCCTCTGACACACATATTCATTAGCAGACTGATCTTCTTGTTGCAGTTTGTTTGTTCTCCAGCTCAGCAAAGAAAATACACTTGTTGTGTAATACTTCATGTACACTGTTATTGCGTAAATCCACAAAAACTATACATATCCTACATTGTACATGTGCAAATTCCATGTATATGTGCAAATCCGCAAATTTCATTGATTGTTTCAACTGAGCAGATAATCCTGAAGAAAGAATATAGTCACTGAAAGCCTAGTTAGAAGGCGATCCTCATGATCCTAGAGGCAGGCTATTGAGAAACAGTGTTGAGATAAATAATAATTAGCAAGGATCATAATAATGTGTAATCCAAATCAGTAATGTGTTGTGGTATCTGTAATGAGAACGGTAGACACCACATTACTATAACTGAAAATACCAACATATGCCTGACTCATTTCTGGTAATTAATAATCGTATTTAAGCTTGAGCCTGCATGTTGGTTAATCAGTCAACAAAAGCTGTGACATAATGGGTTATCAAACAGTCACAAGTAAAAGTAAAGTTTATTTTATTTAACGACGCCACTATAGCAACACATCGATTATAAATCAGCGGTTATTGGACGTCAGACGCATGGTTATATTGACACATGGTCACAGAGGAAACCC
>JAULBR010097916.1:0-11501 GCA_032355825.1 Melanodrymia aurantiaca
TGATTACAATTTGAATACTACTTTATAAATATTATTTGTTGATTTCTGATTACAATTTGAATACTACTTTATAAATATTATTTGTTGATTTCTGATTACAATTTGAATACTACTTTATAAATATTATTTGTTGATTTCTGATTACAATTTGAATACTACTTTATAAATAATATTTGTTGATTTCTGATTACAAATGCGTTGAGTTCAGATGATTTATAAAATGGACGTAGGCCTTTCCTATTTTCCAGGCGACAGGAAGGCTCTGCTGAATGGGTTTCCACCCCACCCATACGCCATGAGTCATCTCCCCTTCATGCCGCTCACCCACCCCATGATGTCACCACCAGTCACCATGGCAATGGCACAACACTTGGGACTGCGGCCAGATGGCTCGGTTATCAAAGAACGATCCAGTTCAGAATCCGATCTAATGTCACCCAGGTAAAATTAGTTTATTATTATCAGTATAGGCAAGGCTGGGTTGGGGACAGAAGTTTGTGTCAGTATGAGAAGAAACCCTCTATATGTACAGTACTTCTATTTGATAAATAGCAAGGGATATATATGCACTTTCCCACAGACAGGACAGTATATACCATGATCTTTGTTACACCAGTTGTGGACACTGGTCGGAGCACTCTAGGTTGTAGCCAATACTGCATGAGATTAAACATCCCATAGTCCATGGATGGGATTTGAACCCAGTACCTACCAATCTTGAGCCCGGTTGTCTAACTACATGTCTCTTTCTCAATCCGATGCATAAATGTCAATGTGTTTCACAATGTGAACAAAATTACGATTGTGTTTGAACCCCTCGCTCCCCTCACCCCTCACCCCCACTCCAACCCCCACCCTTCTAATCCTAACATTAAACAATGATCAATTGTGGACCGGTTTTTAAATGAAAACATCTGAACTTGTCTTTTACCGCCTTTCCCTTTCCTAGCATTGTTTGGATTGTGACACACATTGACATTCATACACAGTCCCGGACACATAGTTCAATTTCAATAGTCCAAATTTAAAAGTGTGCAAAGTATCGAGAGAATAAGGTATTGATTAGAAAATGTCCACTAAAAAATGTATCTCCTCCATAAAATGTATTTTAGGTCTGAATTCAATAACTTGAAAGATCAAAGAGATGTATTTCAATAAACATCTGTGTGTTTGTTTCCTTTCTGTCACTTATCGATTTGATCTAAATCATTTCACGGTTGCCAAAAACTCATGCAAGAATGTTTAAATGCTGCGAATTAAACCCAACGATCTAATCATGTGGTAGGAAAAAATCAAGGTAATAAAAATCATTATGCGAGGCCATTCTAATGTAATGAAGTTCCGTTTTTATTAAATACATTGATTTCTACATGGCCATGTGACATTTTATCAAAACAATAAAAACATGGAATGTGTAATACAAAGTTAAATGAGAATATTTGCCCTCAGATTGACTTACATAAATTATGTAAATTTTAATGTATCAGCTTTGTTCACATATGATCATGTAACTATTTTTATTTATATTTATTTTGTAAGGTCTAACAAAAAGGTGTTTATTTCCAGTTATGCAACCAGTTATTTGAAACTGCCTATATAAACTTCTTTTTTCTTCCTGTATTGTTTTGTTTTATAAATATTTTTTTATATCTCTAATTTTTGGAAATGTTTGGATGTATGTTTTTGCTTTTAAACTTTGTATTACTTTTTTTACCATAATTTATCTGTAGAGAAAATGTTTTTTTGGGAAAGTACACATAAAATATCCCTTGCTGTTATTCAGTAAGAGTAGCTTATGTGGCAGCAGTGTGTTTCCTCTGTGACCAAGTGTCGATATAACTGTTTGACATCCAATAACCACTGATTAATAATGAATGTGGTCCAGTTGTGTCGTTAAACAAACTTTAACTTTATCAATGTGTTCTTTATTTAAAGCAGATGATATAGCCTTCCCAGTCAATGGAATTTATCTTAAAGTGCGTCAATCTTTTAATGTTTAAATTATTTAAAATATCTTTAAAAAGGAAAATATCAATAGAAAGTGTTGTCAGAGTTAATGCAACGTTATTTTATTTGATAATAAACCTTCACTGAGCCTGTATACTGTTATCTTTTCTTGGGATTGTAGGAAAACATCAAAGTGAACATACAGCCCATATGAAACTGTTTTAACTTTTCCGTGCTGATGGACATCAAAGTTGCACACATGTAGCTGAGAGAATATTTAGTTAATCAATACAGAGTGTTTTTCTAATAAATGTGTTTCTTTTATGTCCTTGCTTCTTGATTAACGTTCATCTGCAGGTGTTTCATTATATTACCCATCATCTGATGCATACTGCATTCAATCTCTCTCTAAAGATTAACAATATGCTTTTTACATACAGTACATCATACAGGACTCGAAATTAACACAAATATATCGAGGTCTCTAGCCACAATGCATGCATTCAATCTCTCTCTAAAGATTAACAATATGCTTTTTACATACCGTACATCATACAGGACTCGAAATTAACACACATATATCAGTGTCTCTAGCCACACTGCATGCATTCAATCTGACAATAAAGATTAACAATATTTTTTTACATACATGTACAGGACTCGAAATTAACACAAATATATCAGTGTCTCCAACCATATAAGTTCTATGCATCTTAAACTTATGACCATGTACTGGAGACAATGTCAAGTAACAGGAAGCAAAGCTTTCACAAACACTAACTTCATAACAACTACACTGGGTTTTCCCCATAAGCAAATCGGAAAAATCGGCCTTTCATTTCTTTATCGATGCAAAATTTAAATGTCGCAAACATGTGGTAAGGTGCGTATATGCAAAACGAACATGCCACAATATTAATCTAGTATTTTCAGTAACTGACTTTGTACCATTAATTAGATACATGTGTGTACTGCATCCTTGAAAATCCTTAGAAAGATAAACTAAAACTTTTTGGATTGTTAAATATCTAAATGATCAACAATGTTTGGAAAAATATTATATGAAATAGAGACAAGATTTGGAATAATTGGTTGTCATGCCAATGATGTTGGCTTTTTATGTTATATACTAGTGTCAGTTGCATTAGGTAATTAATAGCAGATTTTTTCTCTCAACATGTATTTTTGTTTGCGCGGTTTTATCTCAAATACTTACACAGATGTTTTGAATACGACCATTAAAACAAGAAATTGTCTTGAAAGTGGAAAAGTAATTTTCTTCGCACTCTTGGTGTGGTAAGCTGATCTAGAGTGTTCAGTCTGTAGGTAGATATATTAAGTACTTATTGACCTGTGGGTTCTGAGTGTAATCACTTCATATGTTACATATACATACAACATATAGGTCTGATACACTGTGCTTCTGTCAACTTGGTTCAGTTGCCACAGTAAAGAAAGCTGCATGCTTTCTCAATCCTTACAACATCAAGACAAGTTTGCTTTTCTCTGCTGTTTTAACTCCAGGGTCAATGAGTTACATTTGGGAGCTGAATATGTTTGATTACGATGTTTTGCAACCATTTGCAGCACAAAATGAAACGGAAAAATTGAAATAGACCACATGTAATTTGATATTTAGCATAATGATAAACATGACTGTATAATAACTACTGAGCATATCTGAAGGCCAAGGCAGTCTGTGTTGGTAAAAAATATAAATATAAAGTTTGTTTGCATAAGCACTCTTTGTGCACACTAATGTTGACACATGGTCTCAGAGGAAACCTGTTGCTGTTATAAGCAAGGGATATTATGTGTTCTTTTTCACATACAAGATAGCACACACCAGAGCATTGGAGAAAGAATTGTTTAAAAAAATATATTAAAGAGATCTTAATCTATTACCTGTGTCTGACTAAAGGCCTCATAGTCTTGTGATAGTCTTGTGATAGTCGTGTGATAGTCGTGTGATAGTCTTGTAATAGTCTTGTAATAGTCGTGTGATAGTCTTGTGATAGTCTTGTGATAGTCGTGTGATAGTTGTGTGATAGTCTTGTGATAGTCTTGTGATAGTCTTGTGATAGTCTTGTGATAGTCTTGTGATAGTCTTGTGATAGTCTTGTGGTAGTCTTGTGATAGTCTTGTGATAGTCTTGTGATAGTCTTGCGGTAGTCTTGCGATAGTCTTGCGGTAGTCTTGTGGTAGTCTTGTGATAGTCTTGTGATAGTCTTGTGATAATCTTGTGATAGTCTTGCGGTAGTCTTTTGATAATCTTGTACAGATCTTAATCTATTACCTGTTCCAGTGGAGATGGCAGACTTTTGCAGGAAAAAAGAACACGAAAATATTGTTACATCAAAAATGTATAATATTCTGGACAAAATACATCATTTGCAGTTGCATGAAATACATTCTCAAAGCATTTTTGACCAACCAACAAAGTAACAAACCATTTTTCTTTGTTAACCAATCGCTGTTTCGATTAATTTCTGTTAATAATTATTGCAATTAGAGATAATGGTAATGTATGACAAAGAAGAAACAACTGTGCAAGAAGTCAGGACATGATTGTATTTTGCCAACACGTGATGTCATCACTATTTAGTCACAGCTCTGTTAGTAACTCCTCTTAACTCTCTTTTATGGATACGGCTTGATTATTGTTTATAGTGATTGTTAATGCTTTGACGTATGTACCTTGAACTCAAACCAGTATCATTAAACTTTTATAAACACGATGTTTTAAATACAACATTAAAGAACATATATAAATCTTCTTGTTTAAATCTTTACATGTAATCTTTCCTATTACTTGAGAAAAATCCTTTTCTCTAAGCATGACATTGACTGTTAATTTAGATCCAGATTGAGTTAGTTACTTATAATAGCACAAATTTCCATATTGATTTCTCAATGAGAAAAAAATTTAAATCTTTTTGATCAACTCAGAACATTATTCCTAATGGTGCTTGTATGAGGCGTTCATTGTGCAGACAATAGATTGCAATATTGAACAAAGAGAGACTTCTTCTAAGAACACTGTTGAAATACATTGCTTATTGTTCTCTCTCCTATAACTGGATGCGCCGTGCTGTATTTTATGTCATTCAATGTAATGGCTTCTTTATCCACAAATCAGATGAAAATGAACAAAAGATGATTTTCAAAGCAAGGAAACAACAGTGGAATTTGAAGTCTAATACAAGAAGTTATTTTCTATTATTTGGAATTATTTATGATAAAACAACAAAAGAAACCAGTTTTAGTGCAGTTACAGATGATGTTATTACTTTCTGTGAACCACCATAAAAGCCAATTTTCAATTTTCCACCACATCAAGATGTTGTCCAGTAATTTATTGAAAATGTATTATCTTCATTTGCGTCCAGTCCACATTCATTGGCAGAGGTTGATTAGATAAAGAAATAGTTCGGTCTTAGATTATGAGGATCTATTTTTTATGACAAAGGGTTTTGTAATTGTTTTTTTTATAAGAATATAGATTTTATTGTGGAAGTATTTAATTTTTAAGATGAATAATTATAATAAACGGAATGTTTCAGGTTCAAATTTGAGGATTAAACAGAAAAGAACCCGAAACAATCTAATCTAATGTTGCTGAAGCTATAAACATTGACCAATCAGTATTTCACTAGGCTACAGGTCTGCACTTTAATAATAGGCCTACGTGTACATGTATTACACCAGCCCTGTGTCCTACCTTGCGCTCAATAGGACGAGCGTTCTGCTACTGAGACAAAACATTTTGTAACTTGTGTTTGCATCTAACATTAAATGAATGTGATATGATAGCACACGATCGGCACCAGTCACATTGTTTGCGAGTGCTCGCCCTATTGAACGAGAAGCTGGATTCCACAGGAGTCTTCTGTTATTTTATCATTCGTCCTTTTCTCCTGCCTAGAGGGAATTATCTCCAGGAAAATTGCAATTTTCTAAGGATAAACAATTGTGTGAACACGCAATTTTACAGTAAATACACTGAAAATATTTAGTGAAATCTGAACTAAATGAGCTCCTTTATTATACTGCGAGATTTGCATACACAACAATGGTTATTACATATGCAATACAAGTAGAAAGAGCATGCAGCAGAAAGAACACCTGGTCTTGACAGATCGTATGCTTGTTTACCTCCGTTTGACAATCATAATGTGCATTACAGATAACATTGATTATCAGAGATTATCACACTTTTAGCTCTGTTTGATGGGCTTAAATACACAAATAGATCCTTGTCTATTATTACACACTGTGTGTTAATATTCTAGTCAGATAGTTATTACACTGTGCTATTTTGGTGTGCTACATTGTTAACATCTTAGCCTGAATCTAATTACACTAGTTGTCATTAAAGCTGACATGTTATTATTATAGCTGATATGTTATACTATGTGATATATTCCTTATGTGTTACATTGTGGGTTTTTTAGCTGGTATGTTACACTACATAATGGTTATCCTCCCTGTTATGTAACACTGTTCATTATCCTTGTACATGTGTATGTTTCAGTAAACATACAAATAAATGGAAAATCAACAATGACAAACTCGCTGAGGCAAAGGTTCCAATCCAGATAACAAACAATTTGTACAGTGGAATATTAGTCTATCAATCTATAGTCTCCTACATGAAGGTTTATATTAGAACCCCCAGAGTTCACTAGGTTCACATTAGACCCACCTCCACCCACCTCACCAGGTCCAGACCATGCTACACCCCTGAAAAATATGTCTGTGTGTACGATTTCAGCACAAAAGAATTAGGATAGTTTGGTTGGAAACTTTTTTTCACATTTTAGTACATGTATTTTGTAAAAATATATGTCAGAGAGGAAATTGTAAAGAAAGGATGGTTTTTGTATTACAGAGGACGCGAGGACCGGTGTGACAGCGTGGGTAAATCTCTATTACGATAATGTTAAGATATGATTTGTTTTGATATTACAGAGGACGCGAGGACCGGTGTGACAGTGTGGGGAAATCTCAGTCCTCTCCTTACGAACAAGACAGAGGACATCCACGAACAGTCGACATCGAAGGCAGTAAGTCGACATTTGTAATCTAATTTCATAATAACAATATGTTAGTGACAAGTTGGTAATTAATCTAATAACATAATAACAATATGTTAGTGACAAGTTGGTAATCTAGTAACATAATAACAATATGTTAGTGACAAGTTGGTAATCTAATAACATAATAACAATATGTACTTTAGAAACAAGTTTATAATATTCCATGTTCTATACTGTATCCATTTTCGTAACATAATACTGGATTATTCATTTTACTATTTCATTTCGCTAGATTTGGGATAGCAGAATAGGCCCATTCCATGTTATGTGTGCTAGAATTTCCTAAATGTTTATAACTATGATGGTAATAGTATTACCATCATAGTTATAAACATTTAGGAAATGTTAACTCTCATGAATAATTGTTCTGTAAAAAACAATTCTCAATTGTAACACACGTAACGTGGAATGGGCCAATAGTGTGTATTTTGAGCACTGATTATTTGCCTTCACTATTTCTCTGGTTACTTCTTCAATGATGTAGGAAGTGGGGTGACAAGCAAGCAAACCATGTTCTCCCACTTCTCAGAAATGGTTTTTTGTCATAAAATTTGTCAAAATTGCACATTTTGTGATGTTTGTTGAGCAATGTTGTTGTATTACAGACAAACCACTGAACCTGCATGTGAACGGTCACCTCAAAGATCTGCACAAATCTTCCTCACTACTGAAGAGTGAAGATGAGGATGATGATCTTGATGATGATAAGTTATCTGATGATGACAGAGATGATGGTGAGTCTTTCTCTTTTATCTACAATCATAAATTATAATGATAGAGTTTGTTAGTGTAACGACACAACTGGAGCACGTTGACTTATCATCGGCTATTGGATGTCAGACGCAAGGTTATTGTTTGGGTAACAACACCAATGGAGCACATTGATTCATTAATCTTTGAGTATTATATGTCAAATGCAAGATGATTTTGACACATGGTCTCAGGAGATGTTTGCTACTCTTTTTTGAATAGTAACAAGGAATCTTTTACATGGACTTTAATTTCTACAGATGGAATAGCACAGCACATACCACAATTATGGACCACTGTTTGGAAGAGGAATAGTATCAAGCTTCTAATTAGTCCATGGACTAGCTAGTATTGACCTCATGCCCTCAGATGGTTGCACACTAAGTATTGAGCTGTAGATACAGTTTGCTGTTTGCGAGTTGATTAGTGACGCGTATAAAACCTGGTGTACACGTAATTGTGAGGATAGAATGTGTTAGACATTAGGCACGCGTCAGAAAGACAAAGAATGAAAAGAAAGCGACTGGTGCAGCTAATACACAGACATTGGTTGATCTAAAGAAACACCTGTGAACACTTCTCCCTTTCACTGAACTGCTTTCGAGTCACTTACTCGCATCAAGGAACACACATACTTTACACATTAACTAACCAGTTACACCTTTTCCTCCTCCTCATAAAACATAATCATTTTCCGCTACTTTCACACTTTGTTCCCGCTGTAACAAAGCAGTGGCTATATTATCAAAGAAATTTAATTTTTCTTTTTTTTATGACAAATGATAAATGGATTTTTTGTTAGATGTTTATATGTAGGCCTATGTTTGTTTGCAATCAGATATTTGTGTCCAAATAAGCTAATATACATATATACGTGTAATACATACACCATAACAATTCTACAGTCAGAATTAAGTCGTATATTAAGGGTCTTCGGAGTAGGAGGGTGGGTGGCCTATTGCCCACATGCCATCACTTTTTTTAAATTCCATTTATTTCATGTACATTTGAAATTAAAAAAAATAAAATTCAATTGTTAAAAGAAGAAAAATTCTCAAAAAAGAACTAAAAGTTAAAAATTAATGTATGTAGCAAGGAAATCTAAACTGTTTTATTTCCTTTACAATACTTTTTGCTGTGAGTGTAATTTTTTTCCTATTTCACGTTTGTGTGTAAAGTGATAGATGATGCGGAGTGACTTGTGAGATGAGTGTGTAATCCAGGGTATAATCCACCGCGAGTCCTAGTAGCCGAGCACTTGACAAACCGTCTTTCATCAGCACCAACACACACAGAGAGCAGTCATGTAACATGGGGGCTCACATTTCTAATAGACCCTCATTTACGCACAGGCAGGTCATGGCAAATGAACACGGTAATAGTGATCGTATTGTCGTGTTGCAGTACTCTTCAAAAAGCTATTATTGTCATAAACACTAAAAGGTTTGGTCTCGTGTGCGGTGTTTGTTTCAATCCCTGCTTCCCGAGAGGTTTCCTAACCGTGCTGGAAAACGCACGGTTACAGTAATTGGAATTGACTCGGGATTTCCTCTGTGATGCTGAGTTGACTAATCTTTTCATTAACATTCATTCACTTATTCTCATTCACATAACCTATCAATCTGACAGATAAAAAGAAATTTGATTGCCTAATACAAGGATATTTTCATTTTTCTTCCATTCTCTACAACTTGGACAATGAGACCTTTGGCCATTTATTGTCTTTCATGTAGTATTTATAATCTGTACCATATTCTTCCTATCATTTAGTCTATTCGAAAATTTAACCATAGTGAATTAATTTTGGGGAATTTTTAAAAACCTATTGAAAATTGACTACAGGTCACACTTTCAATGATGGTAATTTAAAAACATTTGACCATGGTCTACTTTAAGAAAAGATATTTCTTTAATTTAGACTACATACTGATACATATTGTAGGGCCTACAATTTTTGCAAAAAAGTCAGACCGATACTGAACGAAAAGGTACCTGCAATCAAAGTCACTTTAATTCTAGTTATAATGTTAGTTATATTGTTAACATATATAATTATTACCAGGAATATAGTGTTGGAATTTTATATTCTCGGCCTAATAAATTATTTGATTGGCAATAAAAATGCAATTTCTATTTGACTACCATCAGTAATTAGACACAAAATTAGTACTATTACCTTACAGCTAGCAATGTATATTTCATATATTATAATTATACATTGTTCAGAGGATCTGTCAGGAAAACCCCACAAATACCTTGATACCTTATCAAAATTTGGTACGTGTCCCACTGGGATGTTTTGTTTTCCTTCACAACCACGGCAAAGTGATCAGTTTGATAATTGAATGAAAAGCTATAAATATACACTGATGTCATAATGAGCAGTCACGGATCCCTGCTAGGCTGTGATAAAAAGTACTAACTAGTAATTATCACAATCATATCGACAATAGGTTCAATAGTTAATATTAGATAAGCACGCAAACATTATTAGATATATAAATGACAAGTTGAATATTTAATTATGTTGTTTATTAGTCAATAATCAAATCATAAAGGACATCAAAAATAGCATGTCACGCTTCTGACTTCATACGTGTATGTAAGAGTAACTATATAGAGAAGTCGCGCTAGATCGACTATCACAATGTCACATGGAAACTATGGTCGGACTGTCGCAGTGCTCCAGTCTGTGAGGTTTATCAGATTTTAGTTGCTTTGAAAATGGTTTGATTTATTTGGAACCAAAATAGGAAAACAATTTAATGTGTACAAATAAGTGCCATTATTTGATGAACTATAGTCACTAGATGTCTATTTTAACTCAAAACCTAACGAGACATGCGCAATGGATATCCTAATGTAAACTATTAGTGGGGTGCCCAGAAGCACAGTCAATTCAAGTTGATGCAAAAGTTTGCTTTTCGAAATATTGTTGTGTATTTGGGTCTCTAGAGCAATTTTGGTCCGAGTGTACAAGGATCAGCCCAATTAATTCCAAGATGGCCGCCATTTTCAAGATGGCGGATTTCATTTCTGTAAAATTCATTTTAAGTCATATCTCATGACCTGCTTTGCTGAATTAGACAAAAAAGGGATGTAATTATATGTTTATGAGGATGTAGAATCTATTTAAGAACATAAATTTATGTTTTACAAACTAATTGTCAATGAAACAACTAAAATATGGGTTGAAATTGGTGGAAACAATGGGTTTTGTTTGTGTTAGCATTTCGAGTCCTATCATCAAACACAGGAGACTGAAATCAATATCAGTCAAAGGCAGAATAACGTTGGATCATAATTTGTAATAAAATTCACTAATAGTTTAAGAACTAAGTTATTTGGCATTTTGTAGAATTATTACTATTTTTAGAATTTTTAGATTTTATGAATATTTATCTGTTTTTCATACTGGTTTCATTCGTTGTCTTGAACTTGCATGACAAACAGGTTTTAATGCAATTACACTTCACATCTAGTTGGAACATATTCTTGGTAAGGACAATCGTTGTCCAGATTAGAACCAGCTATTCATCCATAATTCCTTGCATTAATGGCTTGTGGACTGAAGTCCAGATGCTTGATTGAAAAACATTGTTTTGAAATGCTGAATTAATACATCATGTATGGGAAGAATTGTTCTGTGTCAAAACATCTGCATTCGGACAAGATTGACATCACTGCTGTCTGTGAAAGAATCAG
>JAULBR010097927.1:0-11501 GCA_032355825.1 Melanodrymia aurantiaca
AGGGTTTAATGCGAAAATAATTCGGGACTTCGATCTTGGTTCGAGCGATGCCATGTATTCGACCCTTCCGAGTTCGATCGAACGAGATTCTACTGTATATAAATTGTTCGCAAAATCAGGAAGTCATGTCATGAATTGTCCACCTAGGTTATGGAATTCAAACTGCTTACGGTTGAAGTTACCTGTTTTTCAGTGTATAGGTCTAAATGTACTCATTTTGAGGCAAAGGATAAACAGATCTCCAGGGTTGTTCTGTCAAGGAGAGAAGGAAACCGACTCATTAAACACACCCCTTCCACTGAACCATCAAGTTCATTGCATTCGATTACATATACAATGTATGTATTGATATGCATTTGGATGTTATCAATAGAAAAATTATCATCTGGCTTTTTTTTAAGAACCTTTATGATAAATAAATCATATATTATGATCAACATTAAATTTCTCCTACTCTGTCTGAGGAAACCTGTTTTTACACATTTTGAGATAGCTAACTCATAGTGCATACCGTCATCTTAATGACATCTTTATATTGGAAAATTACTGATATTTCAATTCTATTCTTGTTAGACTAGGTATATTATATTTCTGTAATGGTCTGGTATACAGTATGTCATGAATATATATAGGAAACATGCCCTAAACAAATAAAAGAGTCAGATATAAACTGCAACGCATTGATTATTAATCAGCGGTTATCGGATGTCAAACGCACTTGGTCACAGAGTAAACCCGCTGCTGCCACATAGGCTACTCTTCTTCGAATAACAGCAAGGGATTTTTTTATATGCACTTTCCCACAGACATGCTAGCACACACCAGTCGTGGATCGCTAGTTGGAACAGGAAATAACACAATGGGTAGGTGTACCCCGAGCAGGATCGATCCTTCAATCCTTGGGCAGACACTCTTGAACTTATTAATTATTCTCAATTCAGAATAGCTTAATTAATCTGTTAGGTATGATGGATACTTAATAGACCAAAAACTGTTTACTTCACATCCCAGAATTCAATGAAGAGTTCGATATGTTAGTAGCTCACATGAACAATTAGTAGTTTTGCGAAGTTTTGCAATGGCAATTTTAAACGAAACCCACAAATAATTATTACATATTGAATGATAATATTCATAAAACTGAAGTCGATTATTAGAAATTGGCTATGAAGTTTTGAGTGGAATGGCAACAGAAATGTATAAAAAAAAACATTTGTAACAGCAATATAATGCTATAGCACATCAATTTGGTGCTATCTGTTGCAGTGGAAATGCCAATAGTCACCGTGAATGTCGAAAGCTGCCAACAGATAATATGTAACATTCGGGTAACATCCTGAAGATTGGATCGTAGCTAAAAAATAACATACAAAATAAAACAAAAACAATCTACTCTCGGTGGACAAGCATTATTAAAAATAAATTTGTTTCCAGCAAGTTCTACTTGCCTCAGCAATAGTTTCTAGCCCTGAGCTATGATAAGTAACCTGATTGCGTAGTACAACTTTGTCAGCTACTGTTGACATTATTTCGTTTTGATCCATGCTTTCTGAGATTCCAGCGCTCCACCTCGTCGAATGTTTCTGGTAGCGGTTTGCCGTGTGTCTCTGGTAGCAAGAGAACGACACCACTACCAATCAGTGTCAGTCCAGAGAACAGTAGTAACGGCAGCTTGGGATACGTCTTCGCCTGTAAAAACAATCAAATACTCATGTAGCCATAACTACAAATGGAACACATTGATTAGGCCGGGGGGAAAAAGTTACTCGTTTTCTATTACATGCTGGAAAAATATAGAGTAGGTAGGTAGGAAAAACATTTTAGTTTGGAAAATAATTATATTTATGGATATTAAATAGGTGTCGATAGTTTTGGAATGTTTTCGTGGACATCGATGTTAGATTAAAACAAAATTTGAAAATAAGATAAAAGATTTAGGGTCGGCAGGATCAAGTTAGGGTCGGTTGCGTAACCGGAAACAAACAATATTTTATGATACACCTTACAAACATGCCGCTACATAGGTTACTCTTCTTTGAATAACAGCAAGAGATCTTTTATGTACACTTTCCCAGACAGGATAACACACACAGTCTTTGATGGACTAGTTGTGCATAATTTATTGGACCAAACTTAAAAAAGCCACGACACCGGTCAATATGGGGTACACGATAGAATGATAACCAGGCTGTGTATTTAGGAGATAACTCTACTGTTTTCCGATTTGACATTTATCGGTGGTTTTACCATCGCAACTTTTAATTTATTGCCAAAGCGTTAGCAGAGACAATAAAACAGAAAATTTGTGATGATAAAACCACCAATACATGTCGTCAAATCGGAAAACACAGTAGGGTCATCCCTATTCTAATTTTAAGTTGTTTTATTGTTTTTGACTTCAAACTATATCCATATACACTTCTTTTGCATAAATTCTGATATTATTGTGAAATATTAGGAATTTGATACAGGCGGAGTATAATTTTGTTTAGCCAAAGTATACATTTTCTCTTAAATGATGGGTGGTGGGTGGGGAGAGATGACAACACAAATGAGTGACGTGTGTCATCTTTTATCAAATGCAGATATCTACAAACACAAACTAGAAACACTCACTGCATAAACAATAAACGGAGCACATATACTGCCAAGGTTTTCAAAGAATGATGCCATACCCAACGCTTGATTCCTGAAACAAACGCAAACATTAGTCCAGTACAGCTTCAAACATTGCCATGTTTCAGAGTTTAATCTACCATACAATTTAAGGGCCGATCAATTTCCCTAGAAGGAATATCCAATTTGAAAAAAACATTCCCAATACATATTTCCATCACAAAAATGTCTTTTTTTAACAGTGGCACAGACGACCAGATAAAACAGTTTTTTTTTTTCTTTATACTGCAAAAACACAAAATGATTACTGTTTTAATGGAGAAATACCCATACCAATTAACATAAGTCATCCAAATATTGACTACCACAAACAAACAAAAACCACACAAATATTTGTACTTAGTTTTAAAACCAAAATAGAAAATTTCAATTTCCGTTATCTCATCGCAAATTTCAAAAAAAGGACCCTATGAAAATGGACCTGATTATACCCTGTCTATCATGTCGATGAAAATTTGTGATGAATGTTAAACAATTAGTATTACATTCTCAGTTATGACAAAGCCATGACGTCGGGTCCTCAGAGATAACAACAGTCAGGTCTGCATTACATGAGGGTTAAACAAATCACCTATCTAGTCCCATGAGACAGTGAAGACAAGTTTGAGAGATGTAGAAAGTTGAAATGATAGTAAGTACCTGACAACAGTGGGAAAGAGTTCGGCTGCAAAGAGGTAGACAGTGGAGTAGGAACCGGTGATTCCAAACTTGCCCAGCATTATCAAACTTATCTTCAGAGGTAGGAGACTCGTACCAGCATCTACAAGCAAGATTTATCAGTGGAAAAACACTTTTGTTGACCTATCTTCAGAGGTAGGAGGCTTGTACCAGCATCTACAAGCAAGATGTATCAGTGAAAAAACAGTTTTGTTGACCTATCTTCAGAGGTAGGGGACTCGTACCAGCATCTACAAGCAAGATTTATCAGTGGAAAAACAGTTTTGTTGAACTATCTTCAGAGGTAGGAGGCTTGTACCAGCATCTACAAGCAAGATTTATCAGAGAAAAAAAAACAGTTTTGTATAGCAACACAACTTTAGAAGAATGATTAATTAATCATCAGCTAGTGCATACCCAAACATATGGTTATTTTAACCAGATATTTATATCACATGTATACATCTATGTGGTAAGTAAGAAACTTGATACTAACCAGTGTGTTCTGGAATATATACAGCAGCATTACTCGTAACAGTAGATGATCACATGAATACATCTATCTTGTAAGTAAGAAAACCGATACTAACCAGTGTGTTCTGGAACAAATACAGCAGCACTACTCGTAACAGCACAGATGAGGAGGAAAATGCACATCAGTGGACGACGACCACTCCTGAAAAAACAACTTGATTAAACACAACAGTACTTCATGAAACATTATTTACTACTGGCCTCTGTATAATAATTATAACTTCAAAATCAATTTACCAATCCATTTTACTCACAAGTCGTTTATGAAGAACAGGGCGTAGCTCAGCGCAAGAGAGTCCGCCATAGGTTCGATAGGTTGACCCGTCTGGGTTGAACCGTTGGGTTATTTCCCGTTCCAACCAGTGATCCACGACTGGTTTATCAAGGCCGTGCTGTGCTTTCCTGCCAGTGGGATTGTGCACATAAAAGATCCCTCGTCGTTATTCAAAGAAGAGTAGCCTCTGTGGCACCAGTGGGTTTCCTCTGTGACCAACTTTTGATATAACTGCATTTGACATCCAATAATCGCTAATTAATAATCAATGTGTTCCAGTGTTGTCGTTAAACAAACAAACTTTATCACGTGTTACAAAGCGGAAGCGGAATTACCAAAGTATTGCAAACACACAGATGATGTAGGCTGGAAGCTCGACCAGTCCCATCAAAAATAGGTTTAAAAATGGATTTCCATGCAAGATCGGGGTACTCAAGGAAATCCCAAAATAGCTCAGACTGTTCACCAAGCTGAAATAGAAAGTGAAAGAAGTTATCGTTACAGTTACAACACTTTTAGACACATACCGGCATATAACAGTTTCTTAGCAATACATAACAAATTGTAACCAATACACATGAGCACATTGAGTGCATATAATACTAATCTTTATGACCATAGTTGAACACAAAGGGAAACGACTAATGTAAAAGCTTGTCTAGTAAATAATGTCAAATAAGCGGGAGTTCTACAGTCAACATTGTCTTGAAATGGTTAAACCTCGAAAGCAAATTCACAAAAAAGCAATACAAGTAAGTAAATATAGAACATGACAAATTTTCTATCAAACTTACTAATTACAACCTTTTCACTAAAATGCAGTCATTATTACAAGAAATTATTTCTTCACACTGAAATAAAGTTATTGATTTATTGTAACATTCATATAGCCAAAAGATAAAGCTAGCCCTAAACTAAACTGTAATAAAACTTCATTACAGCATATTGATTAATTAATCTTCAGCTATTGACTGTCAAACATATCTTATAGTATCGTGTTACACATGTATACGCAAACTCACAATAAATAAAACATGACAACCGTGTAGAGCCTCATTCTGGGATATCTGAACAAACCACAGACAGATTGGTCTGCATCACCTCTTGATTGTGTAATCGCATGATTTTCAACTTTCTCTAGTTCGCACGCATCATCATTAATCGAATCCTCACATCCTAATACCATCGTCTGCTTCGTCAAACTGTCATCAAACTTGTTCAAGGAACAATGGCGGTCATCTTCGTCCGAGTCATTTGTGTTGATATGTAGGCACTCATTACTATCCTGATTCTCCTCACATTCGAATAGTATCTCTTGAGGTGTTCGTTTATTCTGAGATATTTGAAATTCAGTTCTTGTTTCCATGGAAATATGGTTGCCATGCGGGTTGGTTTTGGAATGAAAATGTCCGCTCCCAACTTTATCTGGATGGTCATCTGATTCTAACAGTAATTTCTGTGTTGTTTTGTTGTCCATCTCAAGATCTGCACTACAATCAGATTTCAGACTAAACTGCGTCATCTCGGAATCCACACCGCTTCCTTGACTATGCAGCAAATGCTGAAATGAAGCATTGTCACCTGTTAAATGTTCATCTTGAGACATTGTCAACCTATTGACGCTAGCCATTGTTTTTAACACGGAGATTGCTTTCGTTGTTTGCTTGGTTGCCAACAGCCACTGCAAGGATTCAGGAACAAACCTGAAAATATATTTGCAAACATTGGAGAAAATGATTAACCATTTATCACACGATGACAGAGCAAAGCAAGCTATATGCAAATTCATTTGTGTATGACAGAAGATAAAAGATAAAGTTTGTTTGTTTAACGCCACCTCTGGAACACATTGATTATTAATCAGTGGTTATTGGATGTCAAACGTACGGTTATATTGATACTTAGTCATAGAGAACACCAAGCTGCCACCACATAGGTTACTCTGAATAACAGCAAGGGATCTTTTATGTGCACTTTCTCAAACAAGACAGCACACCACACCACGGCCTTTGATGAACCAGTCGTGGATCGCTGGTTGTATAATAGAAGAGAAACACTGTCCTTGTTTATCTACTTAATTGCATAAATTAATTATATATATAATTATAAACATCAACAGAAATGTGAAATTGTTGTTATAACACATAAAATTTCCTGTTTTACATCATACTATAAAAACACAACAAAACATGAAACAAAGTAGTCTGAACACTTCTAAGGTCACTGCTATACTCTGCAGATGCAGCAGAGCAGAAATGTTTGGTGCCAATAACGGTGACTGAAGGTCTTTAGCAGCTAGTGTAATTTTTCGATTTAAACATCGTCTTCTTCCTAAACTATTACCTGGTAAATCAACTCACCAAAGAGCAGCAACAGCCAGCACATTGGGCAATGTTATGAGCAACTCGAGGTGGCGCCAGTTTCGGACATAGTAACCAAACAGCGCAAGGGACATAACTCCTGCTGCCCAGAAGCACTGGATGGCAATTGAAGGCTGTGTTCGGTGGGAGGCTGGAAACAGCTCAGTCATCAGAACATAGGTGGTTAATGATATACCCTGAAAGCAAAAAAACCACATTACTTTAGAATATAATAAACCTCAATAAAATATACAAGGTAAGCAAAATGGTGAACATTCAACTGGATTGAAGAAATACAGACTACAGACTACGTGTAACACGTACCCAAGACTTCAGTGATTGAAAATCACATTTGACAAAATTAATAGGTGAGCACTTTGCACTCACATATTCAGTATATTGTTTTACAAACTACAGACAGAGTTCGTTTAATGACACCACTGGAACTCATTGATTCTTAATTTGCGGTTATTGGATGTCAAATACATGGTTACATCGACACTTTGTCACAGAGGAAACCTGATGCCGCCACATAGATTACTCTTTCCTAGAATAACAGCAAGCGATCGTTTATGTGCATGTTCCCACAGACAGGAAAGCACACACTACAAATCGTGGATCACTGGTTGGAACGGGAAATAACCCAATGGGTCCACTGAGAAGGATCTTTCTCACAACCGTTTAACACATACCCCAGTATCCCTGCAGATGACTCACCATGTTCAGAAACCCAACAAAGAAACGCAAAGTAGTGAAGAGGATGATGTTATCAACAAAAGAAACGCCAACTCCAAACACTATTTGTAATATGAGACAGGGAAATAGTATTTTCTTGCGACCATAGCGATCTGCCATGGCTGTGAGAGACAGAGCACCTAGAGCGGTTCCGATCATGTAGACTGTCATGGATAACTCTACCATGTAGTTCCACTCACAGACGAGATTCCACTGAAAGTAAAAATACAGTTTGTTTGTTTAACAACGCCACTGGAACATATTAATTATTAATCAGTGGTTATTGGATGTCAAACCCACGGTTATATCGACACTTGGTCACAGATCAAACCCACTTCCGCCACATAAGCTACTCTTAATGATTAACAGCAAGAGATCTTTTACGTGCACTTTCCCACAGATAGGATACAACACACCACGACATTTGATGGACCAGTGATGGATCACTGGTTGGAATGGTAAAGAACCCAACAGGTCCACTGAGTAGGATTGATCCGTCGACGTATAGAACCCCACGTGGACACTCTTGCGTTGAGTTATGCCCGCTCCCTATATCACTAATGATACCACAACCACTGCCTTTGATAGAGTTTATAAAAATGGTTTAAACAATATCTATTTTCCAAAAAGAAGAGGATTGTCACAGTTTATATTATAGCAATCAATCCAACTGGGTAGATAATGCATGCATATAAATTTCATGATTTGTAAGTTGGTCATGAAGTTTATCCACACACTTTTTTCCTGACTTCAGGCCTGCGAAAATTGAATTTTTTTTTATCAGTCCCTTATTTATAAGCAGTCTATGTTGTTAAAAAAACACATATTACTACAACATGATAATTATACCTAGCTACTGCTTATATTGTCACTACATATTTAGCAACATATTTTATAATGGGGTACGCAAAATATTTTGGCGTAACCCATAAATAGGTTCCACAAATTTTAAATTTTCACAGGCCTGTGACTTTACAGTAGTCAATACTAAAGAGAATGTATAAAACTGTCTTACATCGGTAACAATCGTTGACTGAAACTCCGACTTGTACGACCATGATGAACATGTTGTTGATATGGATACGTTAGTCGAACCGTTCGTGATGTAACGGACAATTTGACACTTCCCTGTCACTAATAACTCTGTACTGCTCTCATTCTGCGAATGCTCCCCCTGGTGATCCAAGGGAGTTAAGCACAAATGTTCACCAGCATCGCCAAGGAATACAATAGCAAAAACGTGCCATGCACCCCGCATATAGATGAGACTGAGAACAAAATACACCAGTATCTGGAAGCGACCACATCCTCCGAACTTCACCAGAATATCATCAACCGCCATGACACGAATTAAAGACTCCATTTATCTGAAAATATACAAAAGAATTAGATAGTAATTACACCCATCAGAATTTAAATAAATCCCACGGACTTACAATCACCACAGAGTTAGAGGTATTGACGGTATAAACTAGAAACACTAAAGCTATCATTAAAAGTTAAACAGAGGTGTCCCCAGAGCCATAAGGCGTAGCGGCCCGCTATGCTTTGGTCGATTATGTAAGCGCTTAAATCTTTTTGTAAGCGCTTAGATTTATTGCCGCTACCCCTTAATTTTCATTGGAAATTGACACTCAACAATCAATTATCGCTTGTGAAACTTGGAAGCAAGCACGTAATTGTCGCTCTTATCGGTAAAACACTTGTTTAATTACCCAACAAGGTGCGAGGTATTCTCCACTCTCATTCTTTTGATGTACCATCTACCACTGGACAGAGCCGCAAGTCTGCTCCTGTGACTAATAGTCACCAGAGAGCAATTAGAGACATTTATCTGCCGCGAAGATACTTTTTATGTATTGGGATTAAGATGCGTGTCAATCGCACACCGATTTAGAATGTACAGCACGAAACGGTTGTTTTTGGCATTTGTAAATAATAATTTACAGCGCTCAAAGTACTCGACCAACTGGTTGTATGCGAGGCAATTTTTCATGTGTGCGACCAAAAATTATTAGCAAGTAGCACGCATGCGACCAAAAAAAAACCTGACGCCGTGAAACAAATTAACTAGTTTTGTCTGTAGGAAAGGTGTCTAGCTACTGCATTGCCGTTTATTGTAAAATCGGTAGTCTTAAGTTATAGTCAAGTTACGCTTTGTTTAGTTGAACTGAAACATGTGATTTACACTTCTATCGTCACCAGCCTTGCGTTCACTAGGACAGGCGTACCGATCGTGCACTATCATATAGGTGTAATCATATTCACTTAATGTTAAATACAAACAGGTCTAGCGAGCAACGGTGAACACGTCTTTTGAGTGACCGAAGCAGAATATTTCCCAGGAATTCCAAACGTTCGCTATTCCAAGTATTCATATCGTTGCACTTCATTCTGTGACCGTTTAGGGGGAACATTCGGATCTTTATCCACCCACAAATGTCTACTTTTCTTTGATTGGCAGACATAATTTATTATTCCGAATTTCGTGACCGTCGTATGCAATTCTACTTTCAGTAACTTATATTACTAAAAGTTTAACAACCAATATTAATTCAAAGGCAGCCAGGGTTTTTTAAATCTATCAAACGTTGTTTTATTTTATTACTTTGTAATTTATATCGCTGGTCCTTGAAATTCAGTGCACAAAACTGAAATTGGTGTCAACTACATGGCCCATGCAGCACGTGCATTGCAAGCTTGCAATTCAACAAGCCAACAGAAATAACTGTCAGTCACTGTCAAGGCGTAACAAAAAAAGAATGCAAGTTGTTGTTTGGTCTAATGGAATTTGATTGATTGCTATATAGCCATTTTCGATTGGTTGAAGTGTTTCCGAGGTGTGAATTCTTAATTAACCCACGTGGAGTAGATCTGTGACAGTATTAATTTTGTTCTGAATGGTCTGATCGCAATCTTTGCAAACTTAGAATAAACAAATAAACAATTATCTAGTGTATATAAGTAAACGAATGCAATGCATGCAAAGCAATAGATTTATTCAACATATTTACCTACATTAAGTTATGGCTGATATGAAAGTTTCCACAAATGGCAACAGTCAGGATGTGTTTTTGCACCTAACAGAATTGGTTTATGCTATGCCCCCACCCCACCAATTTTTTAGATATTTGTGGGGTTTTTTTATTATCAAATTCAAGCATATATATATACTTAGCCTTGCTTAATAAAGATCACTATCTCTGCCACCACCCCCTCCCCCACTAAAACGCTCCGATGTCAGTGCTATGAACATTCACCAGTGCTACTACTGTAAAATATTTAACAGCGTGCCTATCGGCTAAAATGACAAAGTTAGGAGCCCAGTGCTCGTAAAAAAATACAACTTTGAGCCCTGTAAATTTAGCTCCATTTTGAAATTTTGAAAATGTAAGCGCTTTAAAAAAATCCTGGGGAAAGGCCTGTATAATGAAACAAAGCCAACAATATTAAACTACAGATACTATTGTATCATAAGGGTTACATAATTACATTGGGACATTAATTACCTGGAAAGAAAAAAGAGAAATAAAACTCATGAATTCAGTGAAATGCTGTATTCTCAACAGCGACTAATCATTACAAGATTACGCTCAATGTTATATACCAGTCAACATGAGTTATTCCCCTTTGCCCTTGTAACCAGAAAATATAATACTGTAACATGCCGAAATAAATGCAACTCCTAACACAACACCTGAATTATAACACTTTTTCATGGTATTTAATTTAATAAAGTTTGAAGTTTATAGTCTATAATTTTGTTTTGTTCGATCATTAAATAATTCATCTATTCATTGGAAATTTGCTCACTCATTTCAGGTGTTTCTTTCATTAATTTATTTCAGGTATTTATCACAATGTATCGGAAGATTCACACTGGTCTCCATTTATTAATGCAACGATCAACCACATCCACAAATATTATCCACTGCCATGGGATGAAGTGAGTATACTGCTACCGTAATACAGTATTTGACTATAATTTATTTCAGAAAGTCAATAATTTACTATCACGACTTGCTGTAAATAATCTCAGCAGGTGAAAGACTTCCAGACACTGTTAACCTAACAAACGAAATGGGGGCAAGTTTTCTTTGTGTTGTTATTTAAATTAGTTATGAAGACTAGGACAAGTAATTAGTAAATCATAATCAAGATCTCAGACATGTACCGGTCTACTAGTCTACTTTAAAGGACTAATAACACGTAGAATAAGGTTAATGTATTGAAAAGTTACATATCCAAAGTATCAATACACATAT
>JAULBR010097938.1:0-11501 GCA_032355825.1 Melanodrymia aurantiaca
CATTATTTGAGTAGTCTATTATCATGATATTGGAGTAGCCTATTATCACATTATTTGAGTAGTATATTATCATGATATCGGCGCGACTATATTACACCTCAACTATATATGATCATACAGTTGAATCCTGTTGGCTCGAACACCGTCGGTGCTTGAGAAACTGTTCGACCCATTCGGTAGTTCGACCCAAGCATCAGCTACTTATTATAATAGTTTAATTCGGGACTTCAATCTTGGTTCGAGCGTGTATTCGACCCTTCCGCGTTCGAGCCAACGAGATTCTACTGTATATTGATCTACAAGTCTCCTACCCGTCTCGGATGAGGATGACGCTCTGTGCCATTCTGTCCGGCCGTTCTTCCACCGAAACCCAGCAGTTCTGAATCTGCACCGCAATATTAGTGTCTGTCAAATTGAAACAAACATTACAAACTATTATAATTTCAATGAAATAGTTATATAAATGAAAAAAACACCCCAGAATATTACTTCAATAAAATAGTTATTTAAATGAAAACAAACATTAGAAAATATTACTTCAATCAAAAGTTGTTTAAATGAAAACAAGCAACATTACAAAATATCATTACAATAAAATTGCTATTTAAATGAAAACAAACATTACCAAATATTATTTCAATAATTATAGTTATTTAAATGCTTGTACAAAGAATTATTTCTAGACAAGGTAATACTATTACATTGAGTTTAGAGTTACTCCTCTTCGTTCATGTTTACACTGTTTATTTAAAGCGAAGTATAAAACATCAAAACTTTTGATCGGATAAGATAAATATTTCTTTAATGTGGATGAAAATATGTTTTTTTGTGTGAAATATTTGCTATATCTACTCAAAAAGTGTAGATATATATCGCCATTGGTCTTGTAATAAACTAATTTGTTAAAATATTTTCAAATAAAAATGAAACACAACTGGAAACAGACCTTTCAGTGTGGTATTTTTTTTTAAATGGCTGCTAAATATATAATATTTAAGGTATTTTATTCCATGTTTGTCATAAAAAATATGCTAGGCTCTTTAATTAATTTCGTTAAAACATTTTCAAACAAAGACGAAACACAACTGGAAACCGACCTTTCAGTGTGGTAGCCTGGACGTAGATTCGTACATTGTCTGTCAACATGACTGGGAAGTGGATATCGTGCTTCATGGCGGCATCGCGGAACAACTCCAGCATGTACTGTCCCGCTCCATCCTTCGTGTTGTCCGTCGAGTTCTGCAAAACACACATTAAAACAAGTCAAACATTTTAAGTGATTTTATCCACCAAAGGTTCAAGCACACCGGCCCTGAGCATGGTCTGCCATAAAGCTTAACACCAAGGCCATGTCCAAGGGGATACACATTTTTAGAATAAGATTTTGGTTTTATACTTAATAACCTCAGACCTAAATGTAGTTATTGATTATCAGGATATCATATTTTGAACGTTTTAGGGGTCATATTGCTTTAATTTAGTTTTTTTTTATTGTTAAATTAAATGTTAGCCCCGAAAATAAATGTCATAAAATAATATTTCATGCTAAATATTTCTTCCATTTATTATAATTTAGTCATTTTTTCTTGTACTCTACTTTTGTCACTATAGTTATTAGTTACATGTAGCATGCGTCTGTAGTCTACTGTAAGTGAGCACGATCTAGCTCATTGCTAGACCACCTGCTTCACGTGCATGTGATCAAAGGATCAATCCTCATCAGTAGACCAGTTGGATTTTCCCTGTTCAGTTCAACATTCCAAGACTGGTACATCGTAGGCTTTAGTATGTGCCATCCTGTCTGTGGGAAAGTGCATATAAAAGGCACATAGCTACTAATTGAAAAGAATAGTCATTGTGGTGACAGTAAGCTGCATTTGAGGCTATGTGTTAAAATATCAAGGCCTTGAAATCCAAAAGCTGACCAATACCATTCAGTGATGACAAACTTTAGCTTTATTTAAAACTTATAGCTTATAGTAGCTCCAGGGTTTAATCTACCATACGGTATCCTAGACTAAGGGAATTCACAATTTGCAACCAAAAATCTGATATCCACCCCCTCCCACCCACCCCAAAAAAAATATTCCTATTTTTTTGTTCTTTAATGTGTTTATATACTGTGAACTTTTTTCTTAAATTACACCTTTAAAGGTTAAATACGCAATTAACATAAAGATCCTAAAGTTGACTTGAGTAAATAAAACAAAAACACAAAAAAGAAATATTTGTACTTGGTTTTAAAAACAAAATGATAAATTTCCTCATTTTTCTGTCTAATGCATTCTCCCTCATACCCCACCCCACTGCCGTCCCAATTTTTCAAAAATGTTCTCACGGGAAAAAGGTCCAGAATGAATGATTTGAAGTTTAAAGTCGCTTCAGGATTATTTCACCTATATGCGACAAAAAGGTGTAGTGCAAGTGTTCTGATGTGATTGTTTTTAGCGAGTGTCTAGCACCGTACCTCCGTTTCAAAGCTAGTGATGTCTTTAACCGGCACCTTGCACTGCACATCAATCTCAACACTGTGGTCGAAGTCTTCATCATCAACGTACGTCCCGTCGCTCGGGTCATGTGATCCCGACCCAGACATATCGGGAACATCGAGAAACGCGCTGCCCAGCTCGTCCATCAGAGAATCAGCGACCTCAGGTGATCGGATGACAATCTGAAAGAGGAATCGGTACGAGTAATCGATATCATACAGTCAAAGTATTTTCACATAGAAGATGGTGGCCGGATGAAAACATGTTGTGAATTATTAAGTAGACAGATTAATGAGATAATTTGAAGTAAGTGTTTCCACGAGACTGCAGCAGATGTAGCGAAGATGGATCAAACTGGACAACACAATTATCAAATCTGAGCCAACGTAAGGTTTTCTAGTACCATCTTCATCACAGTATTCACTTTTGAAGACTTTTTACATTCAGAGCTCACTCAGGACTTTATTTTCTTTTAAATAGCTAATATTCCACACATTATGACATTTTTCAGGAAAATGTGTTAAAAGAAGCTAAACTATCATTAGTTAATTACACCTAAATGAAGCCAATTACTTAAATTACCTAAATTAGCCAATGATCTAAATTTGCTACATACAGGGCAAGCTCCGACATGAGTGTTCGTACAAATGAAAAAAACGCAGTTATCTGCACCTATTTCCATTGCACTAAGAAGCTAGATTTGTGGTTTGGGAAATGTACTCGGATAACACAAAACCAAATCAAATAATTGTAAAAAATCTGCGTAAAGTCTAAATTTTCAGATTCTTGATTTAACCAGTTTTCCTGGCTACAAAATGTGTATCATACTTACAGCATTTGAATAAACATGATCATCATCAACTTGCAAAAACTTCGTTCGACATTCGGTCAGGGCTGTTCGGAGAATAATATGTGATGAATTTTCTACTGTACCACACACAGGATCCAGCAGAGTTATCTGCTCTTTGATAAGACTCAATTGCTGAAAATCGCAAAAAAATTGCATTTAGTTTTGTTCAGTTCATCTGCATCATTAATAACAACAAAAGGAAATTGTTGTCATTTACACATCCATTCATCTGCATCTATGACCAACATACATTTTTTGACAGAAACAGCTTTTAATAAGCAACTTAATCAATGTTATTCTAAAAAATAATACATTACTGTTTGAAAGATAGTTTGTTTAAAGACACCACTGTAACACATTAATTATTAATCAGTGGTTATTGGATGTCAAACACACTGTTATATCGACACTTGGTCACAGAGGAAATGTTCTGCCACATAGGCTACTCTTAGTAAACAACATCAAGGGATCTTTTATGTGAATTTTCCCACAGATAAGATAGCATAGACTTTGGTGGACTAGTCATGGAATGGGAAACAAACCCGCTCCTACTGTTAGAAAATGCATGACTCACTTGTAGGAGGTATTTTGGAATGGATATTTCCATCCTGCCATTGAAGCAGTGAGTGTGAATTATCTCCTTGATGTGATCTTTCATCTCTTTAGGTTTGTCTGGAATACCAGAGTTACTTCCCCTTGAACCTACTGAATTGAATGGTGGTTTCTCCAATCCAGTTCTCTTTTCTGTAAAGATAAAAGATAACGTTTGTTTGTTCAATGACATCAGCAGAGAATATTGTTTATTAATCATCGACTAGTAGGTGTCAAACACTGTAATTTTGACATGTGGTCCATAGAACAAACTAGCTACTTTTTTACATCTATGCAACAAAGGATCTTTAAGTGCACATCTTCATGAACCGGGTTTTTTTCACTAAAGGAGATCCATCCTGCAATATTGTTTCATTTTGTAAAAGATTATAGCCTGTATTTATTGGAGAGCAAGATGGCGGTGTTGTCACACCTCTCATCGGCTACATACTATTTAAACATAGTTTGTTTTATGATAGAAAACCTTTTAGCAAAACAAATGCAAGCAACTTTATTTAGGCAAACTGATCCTTATGTTCAGCTTAGATGCATTTATAAACAGAAACAATTCCCATTAATTTATAAAAAAATAATTTCAAATTCGTAACGAGAAGAGATGAAAACAACTTACCGTTAGTAGACAATAATAACTTAATCCTGTTCGCCGTGGGAACCCTGGCGTACGACTCGACTGGACCGATGTAATATTCCGCCCAATTGATCAGATCTGCGCCGGTCGCTTCCATGAGTTCTCGTCGGAGAGCCACGGTGTGCATTCGTATTCCTTTCAAGTCAACTTCCGTGTCAGTCTGAAATCAGCAAATACATAAACATTGTTTAGAACTACTGTAAACATAAACATTGTTTAGAACTACTGTAAACCATAAACATTGTTTAGAACTACTGTAAACCATAAACATTGTTTAGAACTACTGTAAACATAAACATTGTTTAAAACTACTGTAAACCATAAACATTGTTTAGAACTACTGTACACCATAAACTTTTCGAGTGCATTTAATTTTCCAGTGGTTCACGCCCAATATCAATTCATGAAATTTATAAGCACGCGTAATTTTTATTTTTTTTTCCTTTTCTATAATGACATTTTCACATTTCTGTTGCTGTTGTTTGTACTTAGTCATATAATATAGGTATGCAATTAGCACGCGTAATTTTAGCATATAATGAGCTTGAAATAAGGTGATGATCGTTGGCGAAATTGAAATGTCATGAACATACCATTAGGGGCATATTCACGAGAGAAAAAAAGTCGCAATATTAATATGGTTTGCAGCATTTATTATTATTCATTACTTACCCAATATTAACACAAGGATAATTGCTACACCTATGATATTATGACTTCCACACTATAAGATTTAACATACTGTTCAGTACAACTTGATGAAACGTGAACACCTAAACAGAAGTACTATTAATACATATTACTTTAACCAAAATTTACCACATTTATTTTCAGTAAAACAGTAGACTTGAAAACTTACCACAATATCGATCCATCCTTGAACTTTGCGACTTCGTACATCCCACTTGAGGTCGGAAGGTGATTTTATAATGAGGAAAAAGTCTTTGTCTATCGGCGTGTTACTAGCAGACGTCACTTCCAGTTCGACAGCGGCATTCTTCTCTTGAACAGAGTCTGACGGGCCACGCAGCATTTCTATGATGTACACCGGCCTGAAAACAATAGCTATATTGTAAAACTGGAAATATCATACAGTAATGGTAGCCTAAAGTAGTGCACATCAATAGGAGTGCAATGGTAAAAGTTTGTTTATTTAATGACACCATTGGAACACATTGATTATTAATCAGCAGTTATTGGATGTCAAAGAGACGGTTGTTTGGACAATTGGTCATAGAGGAAACCTGCTGCCACCACATCTTTTATATGCAATTTCCCAGACAGGATAGCACACACCACAGCCTTTTGATAGACCAGTTGTGGGCGACTGGTTAGAATGGGAATGGCTTCCAACACTTGTATCCCGTTTCGCCTGGAGCTTGTCAGCTTTCATCTTGAAGATTAGGTCACCATTGGTAACCAAGAAACCGGCGGCAATGTCTGATGGAGATATGTACATTTTGAATCCTCTAAAGGCTTGTTTGAGACAAACAATTGTATATCTCAAGACGAGTTGAGATTCCACTGTCTCTACTCTATGGGAACAAGTGGCAGTCATACTTACTTAGCAAAGAAGTTTTTCCGTCCGACAGTGACGCACCCGGAGATTGGCTGTTCCTGCATTCTGGAAGTCATTGCAAACGGGCTTTCCATCAGGTCAGTGACGTTGCATTCACGGCTGGCGTACGGATCTGTGAGCAGAAAACAACATCCATGTCAAATATTCATAAAGTTTAAAAGATGGCAGTTTTACTTGGGATCTGCTTGATTGAACAATTCTCTTCTATAGTTTTCAGAGGTCGACTATCCCAAAAATAGTGATTTTTTAACAAATATAGTATTCCATTATGAAAGAGGAAATAAAATATGGAATAGTGAAATCAATCTATGGCCATTCTGATTATAGTCATGCATTTATTGAGCGGGTATAGTAGTGGGACTAAACAAAACCTCTCGTCTTTAGAATAACCAGGACTTGGGGAACTAAAGGGAATCAATCGTTCACCGATTTTGCTGCCAAAACACTTCTGCTCTGTTGAGCCTTTAAGTAATAATGTTGACCTTAGATGTGTTTGAACTCTGCACAACTGTGTTTTGTTTTATATAATGTTTTTTTTACATTTTTGTTGATGCTTAAAATCATATAATACATGTTTGCAATTATCTAGGTAAACAAGAAGTGTTAAATTCTCTTCTGCTAACATAAATGTTAGTCCAGTACAACTAGCTTTACTTGATTGTGATGTAATCACACTTTCCACGCCAACATGGTGACCGATGGTCTTTAATGGATAGCACAATTTTGTACATGTTTGGGAGACATGCAATCATAATGATTAATGGATAGCAAATCGCTGTGTATGTTCAGTACCTTAAGAAAATTATTGTCAGTACCGGTATTATATAAAGTGAACTGCTAGCATTAAGTCAAACGAATGTCTTGATCACATCAAACGTATTTGCTGTTCTTACCAGAACCAACTTGAAAAACAAGACTTGTGCCTGATAATTCACTGTAAGTTGTCAGGGCTTTATATTTCTTCCGCACCCATTTTGCAAAGAATTGGACATCTTGCCCACTCGGCATTGACACTGTTTGACCTTTGAACTGTTTTCGGATTCTGCTCTTCTTAAATCGAATGGTGGACTGTTTTGGTATCTATAAAAAAAATGGATGTGATAAAAGAAAAAAACCATCTTTAAAATAGATGGCTGCATTTGACATGCCACATTTGAGGTCATAGACAAAGCCACTGCTAAACATCAATGCACAGGTGTTGTTGGCAAACTGGTTATACAAATCAATTTTAATAAATACACACCTTTTTGTACGTTATTTAGTAACTGTATTGTATTGTATATTTTATTGCAGTAAGTGGCAATAACAATGCTTGTACTAAATTTGAGACAGGCCTACATGTACACAAAATAATGGAAAATAGGATAAACAAAATTAATTGTGTTAATATACATGTAGTAACCTAATTTGGTTTGTTTAATGTAAATGGTTTTCTATCATTAGAAATAAATTAGTTTTGAGAAACAAGACAAAGGCACTGGGAACTGAATAGCACAGTGAAGTAAAACATAATAAAAATACTAGTATAGGAATTGATTAGTAGCATCTCATGTACTTTAGAAAATGCAGACTTTAAACAAAAATCCTCAAACTAAAATCAGCTATGCCAAAATAATTTGCATAGCCGACTTATGAACTGCATGTAAACAAACGTTCATGCAATTTATACAAAACTAATTAGTCTTTGATTTTTAGAGTTTTGCTATTTCTGTCTTTTTAAACACTCTTTGACACTTAACAGCCAATGTTTATTGACGTTTCATTTGATTCACAAGACAGGCAGGAATTACAGCCATTATCCCGACTCTGTGAAGACAGAGAGCGTGTTATAAAACAGAAGCTCTGTAATAATAGATTCTCAAGGCTATGGCGGAGCTTGTACTAGGCAATACACAGCTACACGCAAGACAGTAGGATGAGAGAATTATCAGCAAACTGCAAATGCTGCACAGGTCTGTTTTGACATGATGAAGTCCGTTCAATTTGTTTACGCAATTAGTCACATAACTGTAAATACAGTGCCAGGATGATCACAACAAGGTGAGTCAGAGGCACAGAGTTCTTTCCCTTCACTCACCTTCCACAGTGCTCACCAGGGTGTTTACCACAAATTACGCAACACAAAACACATGGGCTGTATCAATTTCCCTCTCTACATAGGTTGTGATATTTAGAAGCAGCACAGAAGCCAAAAGCGTTGATTAGTTCAGTACGGTCCTCGCCCTCTGACCCCCACCCCTGCTGTCCTCGACTCCCCACAAACTGGGAGAGTAATTTTAACAAACAGCAGGTGATTGATACAGGTAGAAGAATATTTACCATACATCTGTATGTGGCCCACATGTTCGGTTTTTATAGTTTCTACATTCCAATTTATATATGAATTAGTCGAGTATGAGATTCATTTTCTCTCACAAAAGCATAAAAATTCCTGGTTTAGTAAATCATACATCATGTGATATTGACTGAACGTCCACCGACATATAATTTCTTTATTAAAACCGTTCACTGTGGGTTACACAATATTGCTGTACTTGGCATAATAGTTTTAACAGTATCCAAATGTTTGCACCTTGTCAAAGGAAAGGCCTCCATTACTGCTTGATTAGAAATGGCTGTATGTAACATTGCAAACTGAGACCAAAGCCAAATTATTTCTTTCATTTCTCTAGATATTTATTTTATCGCTATTATAAGAGCTGATTAAACATTAAAAAATGACCTTTACATGTTTTTTACACATGACATGTATTCAAGAGTAATATTAAGGATTAAATAGGAAATTAACTCCCACACAAAACAGACTAAACTAATATATATAACATTATTACTGACAATGAATTTTGCAATACTTAAGGTAAAACGAAATGCAAGATAAAAAGATAAGGTTTGCTTGTTAATAACAACATCTCAAGTACACATTGATTATTAATCAGGAGTTATTGGATGTCAAATGCTCGGTTCTTTCGACATATTGTTACAGAGGAAACCTGCTGCCACCACATACATGTATAGGCTTACATTATGTACATGAATACTAGTACATACAAGGTTTAAATTATGAAATATACTACTATATATATATATCTATTTAAAAAATAAATACTTTTAATACAATAATTTATGATGAAATACATGTATTAAAAACAAATGCAATTAAATAACCTTGATCTTGCTTTAAGATATACATTATCGATTATGTTGTCCTAAAATTGCAAATGGTGTCACAGCTAAGCCTAAGCAAGGTGTCTACATTATTTGTCCTGTAGTGTAGTGGGTACTGTGATTTACAGTAATTAGTTATCAATACACGTTTCACGTACATGTAGGTATGGTAATTTATCAAAACCAACAAATTATCACTGTGACACTGTTAACAGTGATATATATGCTGTCCTATTGTTAGTTCTTTAAATACAATGTATTTCGTAGTCAGGTCTGTAACAAGGATTCTCTGCAAGTGACGGGACATTTCATGGTATTTGTCACGTCCGGCCCGATTGTTTCTCTTTGTTATGTAAATAAATGCAAATATTATCAGATTTAATTAATTTTGTTGTACTGAAAATTGAAATTCCTAACAGTTGAACAGTTGAGTAATTTGTCTTAACTAACCAAAATGATGAAAAACAATCGTGACGGACGTGACAAATACCATGAAATGCCCCATGTACAGATACAGTGATGCAATATTTTTCGATTCTGCACACCGAACTTGTTCGTGCGACAGTTAACTTAGTGTGAATGAATGAATTACACCGCAGGACAAAATTAAATATCGGCTATTGGGTGTCAAAAAAATGGTTATGAATAAAATAAATGATATAAAAATCAGTATATAATACTGATCAAAAATGACCAGGGCCCGGTTGTTCGAATCCTGGGTTAACGTAACCACTGGTTAACACTAACCATGGGTTAAATTCCTTAGCCCAGGGTTGGCTAATCACGGGTTAAAAGCTGGGTTTTGGTATATTTAACTCATAGTTAGCGCTAACCAACGTTTGAACAACAGGGCCCGGTTGTTCGAATCCTGGGTTAACTTAACCACTGGTTAACACTAACCATGGGTTAAATTCCTTAGCCCAGGGTTGGCTAAACACATGTTAAAAGCTGGGTTAGGGTATATTTAACTCATAGCGCTAACCAATGTTTGAACAATGCAATTTTAATCAGTAGTTAAATTTAACTCGTGGTTAGGCACTTAACTCAGTGTTAGCGCTAACCCAGTTTTCGAACAACCCGGCCCTGAAGATTAAACTATGTACACTATAGGGTGAAGAGCTATAGTATATTCCACGAGCTATCTTTTACCAAATATATATTTTTAACTGGCTGTCAATGCCCACAAGTCATCAACATGTGACGCGCAGTGAGTGGCCTTAAACCAGAATGTTACATCAATCGTTCTTCCACTCAGACAATATACCGCAGAGTATTAAGTCAAACGATAATGCTAAGCAATAAAAAGGTATCAAACATCAATTTTCAGTGAAATTGCTAGTCTACACTTGCCGTGTTGGGACTAAAATCAGTGTTTTTTGCCGTTGTTTTTCTCTATTTATCATATTTAGATGAAAGAAAATAAAAACAATACTCAACTCGTTATTCAGCAATATTGTTTAACTTGCACTCGTAATTTGATATTGTCCGCGTGTATAGAAACATCAATTGACCAATCTTCTTTGAAATACAGCACAGCCTCGTAGCTCATTGAGTATTCCCTCCTGGCCCCGAGCTTATAAACGTTTTTCATGCTAAACTTTAATAAAGTCTGAACTCCAGACTTAAATTTAGATCCTTAACTTCATAAAGTTTGAAGTGATCAATTTTGTTGGTATTTCTATTTTCAAGTCTTGCATTAGTTAGGCTTTAAAGTGTGAACTTTATTAAAGACTGAAGTCTAGATTTTAAATATTTGATAAGCACTCTTTTCTTTACTAAAGTCTGAATCTTAAGTTAAAGTCTAAAGTCTAGACTTTAAAACATTTATAAGCTCGGGGCCTGGGATTGACAGCTTTTAATGACGTCATAACATAACATAACATATCTCCATGGATAAACATTGAGTACGATATTTCCGTGTGGCTAAGTAGAAAGACGATCAAGCTTCAGTGTCTTCAATGATCTACTATTAAAGACACAATGACTAGTTTTAAGTCCAATGCCAGAGTTCTTGCTCAGCTAACGCAGTTTGCTTAACATATCATTATTTATATATCGAATGTGTTTCTGTTCCTCCGAATTTCTATAATAATGTATTTCTGCATAAACTATTGTTCTCGTGTCAAATTGTTGTAAACAAAAGTCAGAGGCGGATCTAGTGGGGAGGGGGGGGGGCAC
>JAULBR010097949.1:0-11500 GCA_032355825.1 Melanodrymia aurantiaca
TATTTGGCAATAATGTTGAAATGGTATTGTTAAACGTGCGTAGAGGTCTAAAAGCCTTGCCTGAGCATTCCTTTAATGTGGATTTGACTAGCTCTGGTGGTTGGAATATCTGATGTTCAGACACCAAGTCTATTTTTAACTACATCTCTATCAGAAATCTCATCACAAGAGACCATTTACTGGTCTTAGAAGCAGCAATTGAGAGAGAATCCAGGAGATTCCTATAAAGAGCCTCACACAGGGTTATTACTCTGAGGTATTCCTTGTACCACAGATAGATACAACAGATCTTTGCATGATACACTATCTCAAGTATTGCAACAAATGTTTCCTGCAACCACAGCAGAAGTTTTGAATGTTAACCTTACGTGAGTTGTCAATAGAAGTTCGCCCACTCGACAGACTTGCAGCCATAGACTTGAAGGATGCATGTTTCCAAATTCTCATACACATTCATCTTCTAAGGTCAGCATTTCAAGTGGCTGGTTTTCCCGTTCCGCATCTCCGTAGCGCCGTCACTATTTACAACAGCCCTGTTGAGTTTTGTCCTACATCGGAGAGTAATAATCTTTTTACCGTACATAGATGATTGTCTAATGAGACATCCTGATAGGTAGATGTTATTATTACTCATCGACTTCACACGGTAGATGCATTCAGTTGAGTGTTAACTCTGCCCAGTCGACACGAGGTCTGGGAATATTCACCTAGAAGAAAGAGGAATTTTCGTTCCTATAGATCTGCTTTCCAGCCATCTCTAATATGGATTCCTTGGTTCCAATCCGTGTGATCTCATCACTGTTGTTTAAATAAAAATATAATTTTGCTGCATAGGTGGTGATAAGCTTGAATGTCGCCTTTGGTTCTTATACTTTGAACTTGCAAAAAAAAATGCAGCTAATATTGCTAATTGTATAAATTTGTTTAGGTTTTTGCATCCATTGTCAGACATTTTGATAACAATGTGCATGGTTATTAAGTCCAATTCCAATGCATTTCTTACACTTGGGTCAGTTATCAAGCTATGTCATTTAGTATTTGCCAGAACCTTCGACATGTTTACAGAAATGGCCAAAGTAATCAACTATGGTCATAATAAAACAATATCCTAAGAACATGCAGAATTATGAGCTACATTCTTGTGATATTTCCAGAGAACTTGTTGGTGTAAAACACCAAAATATTCATTAAAATCAATATTTTGATTACCTTTCAACTTTACATGCCCCCGCCCCCCAACACTCAGCCCCAGCTTCAGAGTTGATGAGGTACAGGGTGGGGGATGTCAGTGCTTACATGTATGTTTAGATAGAATTACTAAGAAATATTCCAATGAAAGTGGAAATAAAACATGGAATAATGATACGTATCTGATTATTCCTTCTAAATAGATGCTTGTTCCTTCATTCGGGAGCTATAGTAGTCGTACTCAACTAACCATCTTTTCTTCTGTGCTGTTACCAGCTTTAATAAACCAGTGAACGCAAAGAAGACAGCTTTAATAAATCTGTTGTTTTATGCACCAAATAATTACTATAACATATTTTTAAAGGGATACTAAATTTTCAGACGGAATAGTGATTTTTGAAATTCAATATTCCTTTGGGATAGTGCTACAAAATTTTAATTTCGACCGCTGGTACTGTGAAACTAAAATTTAATCTATTAATATGGTGTTTTTGTTTCTCTCTCAGATCCAAGACCAATCAGACAGCTCAGCCTGCTAAAGGATCCAAAAAAAAGAAGGGGGGTGGAAAGAGGGGCAAAGGAGGAAAAGGTTGGACTGGGGGTAAAGGCGGGAAAGGTAAAAAGCAAGGAAAGGGTGGAATGGGTGGAATGGGCAAACCAGGCAAAGTGAAGGCGTTTGGTGGAACCAGCACGGGCCATGGAAAGAAAGGCCCCCGGAAAAGCTAGCATTGATTTTGTACGTTATTTCTGTATTAAATGGTTACAATATATATTTGTTTTGTTTGAGTCCGTATGTCCAATCTATGGTATTCTAGTATATTATTTTGTGGTAAAAGATGACTTTTGTTTGTTTAGTGAGATCACTGGAACACATTGGTTATTAATCAGCGGTTATTGTATATCAGCGGTTATTGTATGTCAGACGCATCGTTATATCGACACTTGGTCACAAGAGGAAACCTGCTGCCACCACATACTATAGGCTACTCAGAGTAAAAGCAAAGGATATTTTATGCGCACTTTCTCACAGACATGAAAGCACAATTAATGTGCTATAATTATGTATATATGACATTGTCACATGTATATGTATGTATATATCATATATTGTTGCCCCTGTTCTCACTTCAATGGGATAGTGCACATAAAAGACCCCTTGCTGTTTTTTCAGTAAGAGTAGCCCATGAAGTAGTGACAGCAGGTTTTCTCTGAGACCATGTGTCAATATAACCATGTGTTTGACGTCCAATAAACGCTGATTTCTAAGCAATGTGTTCCACTTTATTTTTGATCGACAGTGTTCCTTATAATTATGATCTTTGCTAGGGTGATCCGGAGACTGATGCAGACCTATTTGTGTGTGCACGGAAATAGGGTTTTGATGGCTTCCCAAAATGGAGTAATAATTATCATCTCAATAAAATCAAACTCGCCCAATTCATTGATTTTCTTGAAACTCGTGTCAGAAAAATTATATACAAAAGTGAAAAAGTTAAAGGAACATTGCAATAAATTCGAGATGACATGCAATAGCCAATTAAAGCAGTTGAAATTCGCTTTAAAGTATTTAAAACGACCCTTTTCTAGGTTACAAACATGTTTTAGTTTATTGATAGGTAACCAATATTAAAGCAGAACATCATTGGCGTCATTTTCTAAAGACAAAATGTGGTTGGGATGGGGGTCCGTTTGTAACAAATATTTTTGTTTAGCAACCACCGTTCACCTAGGACCAAATGTCATTTGTGCATTCTGGTCGTATGTATCATATGTATGGTATACAATATTATTACTGCGTGGTAATGTGTTATTTATACTAAAAAGTGGGTAGGAGACAGTTGCACGTTGGTCACCCCACTCCAAAAAGTGGGGGACATGTTCCCCCCTGTCCCCCACCAAGTGGCGCCCATGCAGAACATAGCCTACAATAATGCAAACGACTATTTTAGCTAAAGACGCCGATATTCTACAAACCCATAACCAGCTGTTTCACGTTTTAAACATGTCGCCTATCATTGTTGCCGAACGTAAAAATGCTAAGTGATAGTAGTTCTCAAACAAAGAAATAAATTAGTGTTATCCAGGTGCACACCCTAACTGTAAAGCATATAACAGCATGGTTTCTGCAACACGTGTAGGCCAATTTAAGAAACTAATTAAACTGAATGACAATCGACGGTCTGTATTTCAAGCAAACTTCCGCAGGATTGTGTCTGTATCGACTGAACGTTCTATGTATGTCAATGTACAATCTCGAACGGCGCACTTAACCCTATAATTTTTATTATTCATACATTAATGTTTAATAAGCTTCAGACGACGTGAAAAAAGTGTACTCAATTTGGTATTTTGCGTATAAGCCGAAAAAATGTGTACTCAATTGAATGTGGTTATGGTAGCTACGCCCATGGCATGTCACTTCACGTGCCCTTTTTTTATCGAACCTAATTGCAACTAACTTCTTCGGACGGCGGATTTATACAGTATAATGTTTAAAGAAGACTCCAGAATGTCCTGAATACGCTTGAAATATCCATTCCCATGGTGTTTGCTACAACAATGTGCTGTAAAATCATGTGGTGGTGTTAAAAATCGTGGTTGTAGTTTCTGCTAAAACAATTATATCTGCCTTGCGTTCAATAGCGCGAGCGTTTTGCCACCGACACAAACAATTTGACTGGTACCGATCATGTACTATCATATCACATTCATTTTATATTAGATGCAAACATCGGTGTCAAAACGTTTGGTGTCGGTAGCAGAACGCCCGCGCTATTAAACGCAAGGCTAAAGTCGTGTTAACTCGTACCTTTTTTAACGAAGAATCCATACACGCGCGCTCACATGTATAGCATTAGATGCCACGCATACGATATTACCTGACTCCATTTAGACGCGGGTACTAACATGAACTGTTAAACCAATGCTAAAATACAGCTTTAATGAAACGTCTGTTAGCACTGGCTTGTTGTTGAGGGCAAGCGATATTCGTATTGATGACGGATATGTCGAACTATGTCAGCACGTGGTGGGCTATAAGAAACGTCTCCTACAACTGTTACACCTATGTACCAGCCCTCTGTTCGCGCTATCTGTTTAGAGCGTTCTGATTCGGAGACAAAACGTTTTCACACTGGTATTTGCATCTACTTTAAATGAACGTGATGTGATAGTACATGATCGGTACCAGTCACACAGTTCCAGAGCGCTCGCGATATTGAATCAATCAACCATTTGACACGTGCTTACATCCACTGAAGGTTCAAGCACGTCTGTCTTGGGCACATCCTCCGAGATCCCGGATGGATGTGTCCAAAACAGGGGGGTTGGTGGGGGTAATCGATATTGAATGTAAGGTTGGTGTCATCGTACGAACTGTACTGTAGATTACAGCGCTTTAATATGTCTCCATTGTGTATAAGTAGTTAGAGAAGAGCGTTCAACAATTGCAGGTAATGGATTCAAATCCCCCTCGTACAGGTGTAAAAAAGATAGTTTGTTTAACGACACCACTGGAACACATTAATTATGGTTCTATCTACACTTGGTCACAGAGTAAACCCGTTTCTGCCACATAGTCTACTCGTTTTCAAATAACAGCAAGGGATCTTTTATATGTGCATGATCTCAACGACAGGACAGCACACACCACGGCCTTTAATGAACCAGTCGTCGACCATTGGTTGGAACGGGAAATAACCCAACGGGTCCACTGATGAGGATCGACCTTTCGAACCTCACGCGGACGCTCTTCCGCCGAGCTAACGCCCCGCTTCACTCCATCAATGTTCATAACTATGCCACATTCAACTGGCGGGGATCTCTCACTCTGTTGGATTTACAAATGTTATTGTGGCTTTTCTGGCACGTCTGTTCTTGGGATGCAACGCATTCAGACGAATACGTTGCCAGGCAAAACACCTGGTCATCTGCCATATAAATATTTTTATCTTGATATTTCGTATTTTCTTTCAATGAATCAGGTCAGGATGGGCGCTAATAATCGTATCGGTGGTGCGTAACATAAACACAGGTTTCTACTCCCGTTGAGAGAGTTCCGTCTCCATTCGCTACTGGTATGGGAACATAAGAACATTTTAAACACGAAGCCAACAAGTTCTTTCAACAAGGTATCGCGGAATAGGCGAGGAGAGACGCGGGGACCTTGATAGCCCCATCCTTCTCCACCCCGGTGCAAAAGGAATTGAAGTCCGTAGGAATATATATACTATTTAGGTCCGAAACAATGTATAATACTATAGGACCTACATACCTAGGATTCCTTGTCCAACCTAGGCTCGTATAAACCACATAATAGGCCTACATGTAGTTTCAATGCACTTTTTCTTACATTAAAACTGAATTTTGTAGTACAAATTTCATGGCAAATTTCATTCGTTACCCAGAAACGTTCCATACCATACCACTATACACGAACTTTCCATCATAGAATACGTGTTTGGAACGAACGCGATTCATTTGGTGAATAATACCATCGAAAAAAAACTGTATTACCCAACCAAATCCACCCATTCCAAATCCACCCATTCCAAACCGACCCATTCCAAACCCAACCATTCCAAACCCAACCATTCCAAACCGACCCTCTGACGAATAATTTTGTCTTGTCGGCGTCTCAAGCCTCATAATCTTTTTACCCTCCTTAATATCAATACCCAGTTATCCTTAATGCTACACATAAAGGATATTTCTATATGAACAGTACTTTACCAGACTGAATAAATATTCTGAACACACCTTTATCATATAGCGTTATCTCTTTAGCCACGGTAAGCTGGAAATCAAATCAGTACTGCCAGCTTTGATCATCACTAACTGCACGGGCGTTACCCGTATAGACGCATAATTGTGTAAACTGAAGAAAAGTCTTTAGAATGCATTATAGATATTGTAAAAACTATAATCATGTACCTCGTGAACTACGCGTTCTTGTAGACGGGTTTATCCCATACAGGCATTGCTTACATCGTTTGGTATCACACCTAAGATAAAAAGAAAGCCAGAAATGCGCTATACACACGTCTTGTACCAACAAGAGAGTTAGTCTCTAGTGATAAGATCTCATATCTCAAATAAGCAGAACCAGGCGAAACGATATTTAGCTTAGTTGTGCGTCGACAGCAGATTTTCAAAATTTGCTATGATTTATTGTCTAGGATTCACTCTGTCTAGATCTAAGTTCCTAACACTATATTCTCCATTTATCCTACAACTTATACCCATGTTATAAACCCATTAGATATGATGGTCTATTAAATCGTGTAATGCTATTATCTGCAGGTGCAACAGAGTAAAAACGTTTGGCGTTAAAATCGATGAGTGGTGGTCTTTAATGGAGCTGGGTTTTTTATCATGTCCTCATTGAAATCTAAGAGATCTAATCATTATACTAGAGCTAGCTAGGTCTGTAGGCCAGAAGTACCTTCTCGGACTTGTGTAAAATGGCTCATTGTCTCCACGGCGTGAGAGAGAACAGCCGGCATGCAGTATCAAAGATGCGCAATTTCGAGGCATGGGGACGGGACGTAGTCTAGAGGTAGAGTGTCTGTCTGTGGCGGGATGGGTCGAGACATCGATCAACCACAGCGCAAAATATTTTATGGGCTATTTTCCGTTCCAGCCACGAAAGGTTTATCAAATTCCGTGGTCTGTGCTATCCTGTATTGGATATAGTGCACATAAAAGACCCCTAGCTGTTTTTCGGAAAGAGTAGCCCATGTAGCGGCGACAGCGGTATTCCTCTGAGACCATGTGTCAATATAACCATGCGTCTGACGTCCAATAACCACTGATTTATAACCGATGTTTTCCAGTGTTTTCAATGGCCGACGATGGATTTTTATGAAGATATTTTATTTATATTACAATATTTTTAATTGTTAACCTAAAGTTATATCATTTGGACACAAAAATAGGACATTTTTTTTTATGTTAAAAAATGTTTACCTTCTTTCTCTACGTTAAACTAAACTAAAGTTATCTACGAAAAACATATTACATGTACAAATGTTCAGACACCATTGACGAAGTATAGCCATAGGTTGCATTGCTACAGAAGAATTCTTGGTAGGCTTCATTGTTTTCCTACCGTATTATGACGCGTACATCACATTTTACCAATGTTTTGACAGTGATTCATGGTGTGTTGTTTTATTTCTAGATAATATACATGCAGTAATGTTTTTACAAGAAAAGTAATCAGAACTTGGCTTTTACCCCCCCCCCCCCCTCCTGCGACCCCCATTCCGAACAATCGGCGGACTGTGAAAAACATTTACATTTATGCACGGTCTCCAAACAAATATTGCATTAATAATTTCGTGTAAACTACAAACACGATGATGTTTATTTTAATACACCATCATCAACCCCATCACCGGTACCCATGGCCATCACCATCACCACCACCACCACCAACAACAACAACAACACCACCTACAACATCAACACCACCATAAACAACTACTACTACTACTACAACAACAACAATGACAACAACAATGACAACAACAACTACTACTACTACAACAAACAACAACAACAAGTAGCTCGTGTAAATGAAAGAGCTTACCTGCAGCAGGAGGACAGGACGTCTTCACTAACGTTCACGTGTAGATATTCCAGTAGCAGGTCGAGCGAAGTAATTGGTTAAATAGTTCACCATTCTCTTATACATGTAGGAACAACTTGCACTGTATATAGACTATTTTTACTTATAATCACTAACCAGGCCAAACTGCTTCCAACCAGTTAGTTAGTTACCCTGTGTCTGTCTATACGAGGATGATAAATTCAGTGTCGTTTATGAAAAGAGTTATTTTTTGTGTTTGTTTCAAGCGGCTCGCCCGACATGAAACAGCAATGCGCGCGCATTCAACCGTGGATGTTTCATAGACGAGGGATTAATACACGATGTGTATCGACCGTGTTGCATGTATAGGTTGCGACCGTGTTGCATGTATAGGTTGCTGGGTTAACAACAAAACGTGTGCGTGTGGTCCACGACACCTGTGGAACATATTGATGATCATTAATCAGCGGTTATTGGACACTTGGTTACAGAGGAAACCTGCCGCCGCCACATAGGCTACTCTTACCGAATAACAGCAACGGATCTTTTATGTTCACTTCCCCACATACGGGATAGCACACACCACGGCCTTTAACGAACCAGTCGTGTGTCATTGGTTGGAACGGGACATAACTTAGGGGGCCCCTTATCAAAAAGAAGTAGAGGATATCCTATCTCATACTAACACTAACTGCTGGATTGGATGCTCAAGACAGGCGTGCTTGAACATCAATTGGACAGAAGCACGAACATAATATGCTATAACTAACTATTTTTAAGTAAATTTTAACTTTAATAAATAAAAATACTCTATTATCCAGAAACATGTTACAGACAGCATTAGATTTTAGATGCGCACGTTCGGTGGCACTCGTCTTCAAACTCGAGAGGGTACCTTTAATTTAATACCACTGATGCGTATAAATAGAGGCTATCCGATACAGCTGGCGCAAATAACGTGACACATTCCATTTAAATTAGAGTTGTTTAAGCGATAACAGTTTGTTTGGTGGTAATTTATATCAAATGTATTAGTGAAACCTGCGCATTTAGCGTCAGTGAATTATCTAGTGTATTGTGATAATTTAAAACCAGGACCTGGTATTGTATGTAAACAACACGTATGGTAATTTACGAATTTAGTTTTTATTAGTAGCAAAACCGACCTCGGTGGTCTAGTGGTAAACTTTAAGTCTATTAGGCACTGGGTTAGAATGCCTGTGACGGGATGGGTCGTGGGATCGATCTTCCACAGCGCAAAACATTTTATGGGCTATTTTCCGTTCCAGCCAGTGGTACACGACTGGTTTATCAAATTCCGTGTGGACAATGTTGTCGAAAACATGTGGATGACAACTGGTTAGGGAGTGGGGGAGGGTATTTATGAGGGGCAGTTTATTTACAATGTAGACTAACTAAACTCCTACAAAAGCATTTGACATAATACGTGACAATGAAGGTAATCATAGAACTATAATTGCGCTTAAGAATAGATTTGATCATTTTAGACTCAGTTTTATTAAAATCGTAGATCAATATTATCACTGTAATAAACTGTTTATGCACTTTCCTATAGACAAGATAGCATACTCCACAACCGTTGATGAACCAATCGTGGATCATTACATATAATTGAAACAATATCATAAAAATATAACTAAAAACCAATAAAAATAGACAATTTAAGAAACTGAATATCATTGAAAACATAAATCTTGAACATAATTATAATTATTATAGATGGTTTCATTAAAACAAATTTCAGATATTTGTTTAATTTCTTATTCCTTCAACTCCTTGTGACATAGACACCAGAAAATACTATGGATACGCACAACTATTATTGTGACTGTCAACATTGGTGTTTTGTGTATTCGTTGAATGGGACAGTGCCGTGCATATTCCTTGGTGTTGTTCGTCTGTAATACGGGAATATTGGTTTATTGACTGAATATCGTTGGCACCCACATGTAATATAATGTGGTCGGGTGCCCTGGATGAGGAATCAAGGGCACATTTGATGGTGTGCTGAATGTCCTTGATCCTCATACCAGAAACACCCAGCCATTTGATCAATAAATTGCAATTTGTAGAACTGGAATAGAACTGTTGCGCTCTACATACAATACTGCTTCCCACTACCCACACGAAAGTTTTTCTTGTCTCTGTCTGGAGCTTAGGTTTTCTTTCATGGTACGACTTGGTCCATCTCACTTCCTGCTCAATTTGGTGTGCAGGAATACCTTTGTTGGAAAGAGACTGGTTCATATGTTTTCTAGCACTATGGTTGGTTAGACGTTTATCTGAAGAATTTAGCTTTTTTAATTTTGTACAATTAACTTGTTTTTAATTAATGTATTTAGAGATAATTTCTATTATAACAAAATGTGTAACTACTATTACATGTACATGTGTATATATAAAAATTTAAGTAAAAATTCACGCTATGGACAAAATCTCGTCAACAAGAGAATGACACATGTCAGTAACATTAATGAATGAATGAATGTAAAAGTAGCCCGGTCGTCAGCAAAAATAGACAACCAATCATCTTGAAGTAGAATGTCATCTTTCCCTAGGGAGTTATAGCAAAACTAATACCCTGCATATTTCTTCCCATATGGAATACAAGCAAAACAGTCATCCTTACAACAAAGTTCCCAGACGTCGATCATGTGACATACCACTGATATAGCAAATGATAGCGTTAGCAGATGTAGTTTATTTACATTCAGTTGTTATTTTACAGATTTTTTTAGGCATGGAACAGTGCTAAAATTGTTGTGATCTGGAAAAAGCTCGTTTTTATCAACGTTTATACAATTTATATATGAATTAATATTTAACGACACCCGAACACAAAGAAAAAAGCATTGACTACTGAGGGCCAAAATATGGTAAATATGAAAATAACGATATTTAAATATGAAAGTCCGTGTATAACACTGATTAAACTAAAAATAGATACATGTATAACCAAACGACACAAGACTCGTCTTTCCTGCTCCGTCTGTAAAATACGAAAGAGCATTTGAAGTCACACTGCACACTCCAAGCATGTTGGGGTCACACTGCACACTCCAAGCATGTTGGAGTCACACTGCACACTCCAAGCATGTTGGGGTCACACTGCACACTCCAAGCATGTTGGGGTCACACTGCACACTCCAAGCATGTTGGGGTCACACTGCACACTCAAAGCATGTTGTAGTCACAGTGCACACTCCAAGCATGTTGGAGTCACACTGCACACTCCAAGCATGTTGGAGTCACACTGCACGCTCCAAGCATGTTGGAGTCACACTGCACGCTCCAAGCATGTTGGAGTCACACTGCACACTCCAAGCATGTTGGAGTCACACTGCACACTCCAAGCATGTAAGGATGATAATTCATGTCCTTTGGTGTTTTGTAATTTAATGCAATTGCTGATTTTTTACAAACGGTACAGTACATTAAATTGGTTTGTGCGTTGTACATGAGCCACGTTCTACCAATTTTCCAGCTATCTTACCACGTACGATAACGTTTGTGCGTGTCATACTGCTTATCTTTGCCCTTTTTATCATTTTCATTAGGTTTATTTTTTGCTGGGGTTCACACCCAGAAATAAACCGCCACATTGTATCGTGTACATTATAAGTAGATTAAGTATTGAAACTGGGAGGTGGGAGAAACCTATTGCTATCTTGAAAGAAAATCGGACTTGTACTTTATGTA